>RJVU01057378.1:1415655-1430569 GCA_003731715.1 Anabarilius grahami
GGAAGTGGGAAATGAAGGCAGAATACGATTGAGTTACTTCACCATGTTGGGACCAGATGGAGTCTGCCCATTTCAGTGCTTTGCCGGTTAGTTGAGAGATGAGGAACGCTATCTTGGCGGTCTCAGTCGGGTACAGGTGCGGCTGCATCTCCAGGACCAGTTCACACTGCAGGATGAATCCGCTGCAGTCCTCCACCGATCCTGAGTAGGGCGCTGGCCTGGCCATGGGACTGGTGAAAACAGGTGAAGAAGGAGAAGGAACCGTACTGACGGTGGGAACGGCTGGTGCCGGTGAGGGAGAAGTGATGACAGGTGGCGGTGGTGGATTGATGGTGAGAGTGCGCCGTAGCGCGTCCACAAGTACTTGAAAGGGATCCTGTTGACTCATCCTGGTTCAGCGGTGTTGGTCCGGTCTTCTGTTACGGTACAGAGGGGTCAGACACTGAGAGGTAAGAACAAATAGTCTTTATTTGAACCAGGAGAGCTTAACTGAAGCATAGAGGTGGAGTGAAGGAAGTGAAGCCGATGATAAGGGATAAAGGAGATAGTTACTGTCCTTTCCGTTTTCAGAAGAATGATCCTTTTGGAGACACTGGAGCTGGAGATCGCTGGAGGTGACGGAACACACACACACACACAGACGATGACCACACTGGGAGAACGGGGAACACTGGAGACAGGTAAGAAGAGTTAAAGGAGTCCTTAGAGGTAAGCATCAACGTGAGTATCTACGAACGAGACCGGACATGGAGTGCTGTGTGTGCGTGTTCTTTATAGTGGTGTTGATCAGTGGTGTAATGACGTGCAGGTGGCGGTGATCAGAACTCTGGTGATTGAGTGCGCTGTGATTGGTGGATGTTGGAGCCTGACGTGTCTGTAACATTACCAAAATAAAAAAAAATAAAAAAAGACATATGATTTGCTTTTGAACTGCCAAGAAAATACATGTTCTAGTTACTACATCTAGTTCTCATCTAGTTGAAATTAAATTGGCATTCTTCAGCCAGCCGGTTGTAAATGGCAATGTCACACCAATATTGGGTTATAATATCTTTCATACCCATCAGGAGATCTGTACTCTCAAACTGGTCAAAGTTTATAATTTGCTGCTTGACCGTAAAGTCTAAATCAAGGCATTTTATGATACAATCTTATACGCCGTGTAAGTCGTCCTTTGACCTTATTTGCCAGCAAGGTCTTCATGAAGGCACTGTAAGTGCTGTCATGCACTGACAGACTGGATTTCTGTGATAGATGGGAATGTGGTAGTTTTATGTGTCTAGACATGCCCTGCCTTGACTCATTCACGCACTTCTCTTTCCTTTTGACCCTGCCCGCCTGTGCAGCATTGGACCGAGGCCCTGAATCCCAAATGATCTGGAGCTCGCCACATACAGATTTTATTTCAGTTCCGCCCTTGCGGTTTATATATAGCGCTAGATGAAAGTAGAACCATTTCGAACAGATCTCTGAGCTTGACTGTCTGACAGGTGAGTCGGAATAGCTGTAAAGCGAAATTAAACAATTCGAACTATTCTGTGTGTATACAATGTCGTAGATCATTCAATTCCCTGAATTTTTCTGTTCGGGAAGAAGATGACTCTTTGATATTTCATTCCGTTTGATCCCTAGTTTCACCTTGTCTGGTGTGAAAAAAGTGAAAACATTTTCATTAGACAGGCGTGCAAGACGAGACAGATCTGATTATAGATGGACACGCTGTCTCTAAGAGAATGGCTAATTAATTTCTGCGTAATGAGCTGCCTCTTTTGAGAGGTTGACAGGCTAATGAATCCTGCCCTCTCATCACGGAGTTACGCCTTGGAGTCATCTAAAAAATGACCTGGACCTGCACAGTAAGAGGAATCGTGTCAGGTCATTTCAAAGCACGCCTTTAAGAATGAACAATACTGCAGGTGACCGAGGCCATGGAGATTGATAGATGAAAATAGGGCCATTCATGAAATAAGAAAAAGAGCAAAGGAGATTTTGCAGTGAAAAGGCTCCACAATTAACCATCAAGCACTCTCCTTCCTCCGCTTCTCTGTAGGAAATTGCTTTAACATTTAAAGAGTCGGTGGGTTGACAGAAAGAGATGGTACCATGCTGGGTCCCATAGAATTGTGTTTTTTTGTTCTTCTCAGAAATTGAGCTTTAATCGAACAAGAGAGCTGTAATTCTTTTCTTTCTCAGTTTTATAAGCACCGTTATCCCTTCAACTTTATGTGACCTGCCATTCTGTACACAGTATGTCACCCGATTAGGGAGTCATGTCATGCGTCCATGTCTGATTTGTAAGCCTGAAACCTCCTCATCTTGGTGCAAACATTGCCCTTCTCAGTGATAAACGTCTGGATGGATCAGTGTCTTTGACGGCTGCATTAAAAGACAGGCAAAGTTTCCGTAAAAGAGATTTGACATTTAGTGGTGTCAGAGCATTCGGCAGCTGAGGTGTCAGATCAGCTTAAGCAGATGTGCAGCTCAGGCTGTATTTCACCTTTATGCCAGGTTCACCTCTGCCTGAGGCCGTCTCATTTCTGCAACATTAATTTTCGCGCTCTCCTGCCGTGTGTGACGGCCAATAATAAAAGGCCAAACCACCCTCATGCTAAAGTCTTTGGCAGATTTATGACTGATGAGTTTTTGTCTTTCTCTGTTTTTTTTTCTCCAATAATTTTGTACACCCTGCACTTATCAGAGAGTACATTATCAGTACGTTTTAACTTCAAGTCAGCAGAAGTGACATCCTATTTTAATTATCTTTTGGTTCTACATCCTCAAAATTTTTTATCTAGAGCCAAACGCGCTTCGTTCAAGCCCTTTCCGTTCCGAGCGCGTTGCTTCTCTCTCCCGCTAAAGACATAAAGCGCTACATTAAGAGGTGCAGATGACGCAGTAATCTTAACAACAGTAGCAGAAACACGGTGAGCAGCAAAATAGATAGCCAACTTTTGCTAAAATGCTGCAGAAAACGAGAATGCAGCAAATACAATTATTTTTGTCTGTCATACAGATGACTCCGACCATTTTAGTAAACCTGGTTTGTGACAAGTTAACATGTGGCACCTTTAGATGTTTAGTTTTTTTCCATACATTTAGCATTGTTAATCAGCATATTAAAACTTTGAAATTACTAGTTAACTTTGTTTTGTGCTCATGATTATGTACGTTGTTTGTTAGATTACGTACGTTGTTTTTTTGTAATGTACGTTGTTTAGTACTTTATTACTTTGAGCAAAATATAAAAATGTTCCATACTTTTCTTAAGAGGTAAATCCTGCACCCCCTGTATGTTTTCTCAGTCCCAAAGCCTATGTGCCATACACGTAGGTGTCTAAATGTAAATAAATAAATAAATAAATAATAGCCTGATAAAACATCTGATCTAACCTTTATATATATTTATATCCAGTTGGGAGAAATACTAACTTTTTATGGTAAATATTGTTAAAAGTAGTATTGTGGCTGCCCCGATGGAAATGTTAAACTGTTCCAAAAAACATTGTCTGGACCTCTGCTGAGAAGGAAATATATATTATTATACAGTCAAACCAAAAATTATTCAGACATTTTTTATATTTTTTTATGTATTTTTACTAGTGGGTGCAGGACACTATAGTTCATTTATGTAAGTGAGGATAGCAAAATAAAGTAAACTGTGACATATTATACCCAAAAATTCTTCATACAGTGGACTAAAATTGATTAAAAAAAATTGGGACCAAAAATTATTCAGACACTTTGACCTGACCATGTTTTGCTTAAGTGTTTTCTGACATAATTAAGATTAAAAAAAAATTGGCACAGTTTAACTCTGAGATCTTGTCATATTTTATTACCATTTTTTTTTTTTACTATAGTGAATAAACTGTATTAATGAATGAAATGTTCAAGGTGTCTGACAAAATTTTGATTTGACTATATATAATATTATTATTTAATTTATATTAACTTAAGTTTTTAGGGGGAGTTTTTGTTTGCATCTTGGTGGTTTTAACTGACATTTTTAAGTGATATCCCAAAATTTGCATAAAATGGGTGGAAGGAAACCTGGTTAGTGTGAATGGCCCTCAAAACTGACTGGTGATGTTAGCTGAAAAAAGATTTAAGAAAATTGATTCAGAGATAATTTTTGATAACATTACAATTAGTTTTAATACCATTACAAGGACAAACATTTTCAGTGCAAATTCATACGTTGATGACCAGGAAGGTATATTATGCTGCTAGGAACATTTTTTACATGCACAGCTTTCTTTGGCAGACATTTTTGAAGCTAGTCAATAGAATTACAGTATTAATGAGTCTGACTTCCGCTGACTAACACCCCATCCACTTGATGATGATTGTGATGATAACAGCCTTGTGCGAATACTTTTTAGCAGCTGTTAGCTAAGCCATAGCTAACAGCTGTTTCAAACGGTATGCTATTCAGGCACCTTGGCTGTAACATGCAGGCTGTTCCCCTTTGGTAGTGATGCTAGTGGAGGACAGAGAGAGAAATCTAGTGTGTGTAGGTGTGTTAAAAGTGTGTTGACAACTCACTCCTTACTGCCACACAGATGTTAGCATAGCTCTATATCTACTATCCATTTATTCATAAGCCCTCCTCCTCAGCTAGGAGGCACGGCCTGTGATGTTCCAGAAAAGAGTGCACTTTTAAAAAGGCGGAATCCCACTTTCCATCTCTCTCTAGAGGATGGAGCCAGTCCTGCGTCTGCATGATCCAGCAATACAGTATCATGAGACTAGGCTCACCACATAGATTAATAGGTAGGTAAATACAGTTGATAAAGTAATCACTTGTGAGTTGTATTTTATTGTGTATCCATTGCTGCACATGTCAAGTACATGGGTGCTGAGTGATACAAACAGACAAAAATCCTGTGACTCAGCTCAACTGTAAGCATTTGACCAGCGTTTCAGCTTTTATGTTTGTTTGAAGCACAAATGAGTTTCTCTCAATAGTTTGTGATGGTTTCAATGCAATTCCTCCAAGGCTGCTGACTGTTTTCTGGTTCGCAACCCCGAGCCTGTCAGAAATAACATACTAATGTAAGACTTTGATTTAAGGCCCTGATATACTTTTTCATTCTTTGCCTAGGGATAAAAAAAGCATATTTTCTAAGAAAGCATAAGGAAATCATCTGATCATTGTGGATCAACGTGGATACATCAACGTGGATACGTTTGCACAAGCTCTGCAATTCAACACTATAGTAAAGTCATGACACATTTATTTATATAGCACTTTATACAATAGATTGCTTAAAAGCAAGCAGCTTTACAGTATTAAACATGACAAATCATGTCAGTGTCTCATTTCATCAGAAGTACAACTTAATTTTCTACTATAAAGCAGCTCTCCAGTGTGTTCATGTTTTACTCGCAGACATCTGACCTTGATGGACTCAACAGAGGAAATCAGCCAGCGAAGATTTTCACTTGAAAGGTGGAGCCTTAGCGCACACCTACCTAGTACGTAATCGCCATGGACCAAATTTTTCTGAACAGTTCGTTTCAAACTCCCAAAACGAACTTTGTTTTGGCCTGATTTTGTTCGAAATAATGTCACATTAGTTCGTTCTAGCGCTGCAACTGATTATTTTGATAATGCCATGTTTTTGGCAGCTTGGATCACGAACATTTCCAGCAGCAGCTCACTCTGTTTCCTCTAACTATTTTTAGATGCATTTTGTCCATAAAAAAGCATTATTTAGTGCCGTTATTTGACGCAACTGGCAGAAGTTTTCCGTGCATGGTGTTCAGATGCGACTAATCGATAATGACATTCGTTGTCGATTATTTTCATTATCTATTATTACTGATTTTATTGATTAGTTGTTGCAGCCCTAGTCCATTCTTTGATTTCGCTTGAAGTATATCGGAGTCTTTACGGGAGCCATCTTGGCTCAGCTCATGAGGATCAGCTGAGCAAGGTAGAAGAAGAAAAAGAGATTGTAATTAGACCCTTTGGCAGAGTGTGTCCTTGTCTCTGTCCATGACAGCAGCAGATAATGAGGTTGGCATGCCTTTTCAGGTTAGTTAATATCTAAAAAGTAGCCCGTTTCAGAAGCATTTAAGTTGAAATGAAATGCTGACCACATTTGGCCAGTCAGTTCAGCGGCCAAAGCTCTTCATATTCATTTGTCTTTGAGAGTCAGAGAGCATTGAGGGACTTGTTCTTCATCAATGTTCAATGAGCTTACACAAGAAAACCTGCGATCACATAAGACGCCCCCTCTACAATCAAATCTGAAGGACTCTTACGCCTGAAGAGTGATCTAATAAAAATGATCTGAATGTAACAAAGCAAGCATGAGAAGTGTGGTACACTCCATGCTTTATTAGATAGAAATGAGAAGCAACACAGGCTGAATCCTCATAGCCAATTAGCCAAGAAGTGCTGCACGCCGCCACCGTCTCAGAGAACAGACCTGCGTGCTCATATGCTAAATTATGTGGAATTATTAAATATGACTGACTTTATATATCGAAATTAAGTGTGTGAAACATTGTCCAAATTTTATCTTCTGTATCCGGCATGGCATGATGCTATATTGGCTTCCTTTCAGTTCATAGCTTGGAATTTGAAATTGGTCATGACCCACAGAAAGTAGAATTGGAATGACATGAAGAGGAATATCCATCTATCTGTATCTGTCTTTCTGTCTATCATTCCATCTGTCTTTCTAATGTTCCATCTGTCGTTCCGTCCCTCTTTCAATCGTTCCATCAGTCCATAATTTTATTACCACGTTCACACTGTACATTTGGGGACTGACAACCGCATTTCCTTACAGGTGTGAGTCTTGAAATGTCTCGTTCACACAGCAACTTACAGCAGTGTCTCGAACACTGTCTGTATGAACGTGCAATGAGAGTCAAGCCCGTATTCTCTTACTAGTAACCATAACAACAGTGACCTAGCGTAATATTAAAGATGGCGACGTCTATAAAATTGAAAAATCACTTTTGACATGACAAGAGACTAATTGAACTGCGAGTTTATCCATTAAAACTTCATTAACCAACAGCAGCATCAATGTAAACTTGCACTAGCCGGAGTGTTTAACTGTTGCATTCGCGTGTCACGCTCTTTGCTATGTCTTTGCGAGGGTGTGAGTTCGGTAATGCGGTTGTCACTCCCGTAAATAACCGTAATGTGTGTGAGCGTAACCGTATTAAAGACTCAAATACAGGACTGACAACCGTATTCTGCTGCTGTGGGAATGTGGCCTATCGTTCCATCTGTCGTTCAGTCTGTCATTATATCGTTCCATCATTCAGTCTGTCCATCATTCTATTGTTCCATCTACACTCTTAGAAGAAAAGGTTCTATATAGAACCTTAAAGGTTTCTGTCAGGCGCTTTATATATAGAACCTTTTAGGGGTTCCCATCATGGGATGATTTTATGGATTTAGTTTTATTTAATTTTAAGTTAATTTTTATTTTAATTACATTTTATGAATTTAGAAGCTTGTATGCATGCTTTAGCACTAGAGAAAATTTAAATAACCTGTTAAACATGAAGGTATTATGCAATAATTTAAGACATTTCTCATTATATAGAACCTTTTTTGCATAAAGAGTTTTATGCAAAGAACCCTAGGTTTCTAAATAGAACCCCACTGAACCTTTTTTCTAAGAGTGTGTCTTTCTGTTGTTCTGTTTATTGCTCTGTCTGTCTTTCTATTGTTCTGTTAGTCTTTCTATCTTTCTGTCTTAAAACGTTATGAATTTCAGTTCATTTAAATTTTACTTCCTTACACCGTGTCTTAACCAGACACGATTTGATAATATTCCAGCGACAAGCAATTTGACTGTCCACACTAGACGCAAGGCAACAATGAGAAGCGATAAAATCAATCAAAAACCACAGCCAGTCAGAAGAGCGTGTGGGCGGGCTCTCTCTGCAAGAGCACAGCAGACACAATGAAATGGGCAAGTACATAGTAAAATTCATAAATATTACATCATTTAAACATTATTTAAAGTACATACGGAGTGACTGAACCAATTTTATAATATTGTAATTGTAGATCAGCTTTATTTCTGTTCTGTAGACATATGTGGACAAATGTAAATGAAGTGTGCATATCCAATTTGACCACAATCTGATTGCTCAAGACACATTAAGTGGCCCTTTGGACCAGCAAGCAACCTTTCAGTGCAGCATTTGCTGGTAAGCACCACTAATATTTTCTTCAGAAAATCTACTTGTAAATATAGTCTTTCTGTTCTTTATTGATCAACTGTTTTTTTTTGCTCAAACATACTCACTACCATAACAGTGACCTATTTTGAACGATCTAGCTCTCACATATGTGCCTGTCACTCTGTGAAGTGCAGAAAAATAGTAATTGAGAGGCAGATTTAAAAGCAGTGTGGCTTCTGAGGTTGTCTGGGTTACGGCTGCTGTTGTTTCCTTCTTCCACTAAAAGCTGTTCCCTCCTACTTCACAACTGTGAATAACAGTAATGATGCAAAACCCCAGTAATTACATTAATGATTGGCTGTGACACAGGGTGCACGTCAGTGCAGATGGTTTAACAATGGAGCGTGATGTCAGTGGGTGGGAGAAAACATCAAGACTTTTCATGCTTTCTCGTGTGCCCGCGGATGCGAGCATACATATGGGTTCGTGTTTGCCCCTGTCCGCCGCGTTGTGCATTCTCATGCATTTTTCATTTCAGCCTTCGCTCATTTCTTATATATTCACGCATTGATTTTTAAATACGTTCGTGTTCCAGTTAGAAAGTCTCTGCTCGACAGATTCCTTTCCGTTCGGCTGCAAATGAAGTTTGACATCCAGTTTAATATGTGAATCCTATCTCAATGAGCACATGTACGGCTCTAAAGTTCACTTTTCATTCTGTGTAATTGCCTCCCTGAAACACTTTTGTACGAATTGATCTGCAGCTTGAAATAATCCATTGGATTTCAAATATTACCGTGCGCCGTTATTTACAAAACAATCATACTGCCACAGTTGTTTACTTATTGTATGAAAAGGCTGCCTTTTGTAGTCTATCCTCATCCTAAATACAATGGAGCAGAAAACATCGGTTCAATTTTGTTGCCTACATACTGAGAGAGATGCATTCACATCACTCTGTGCGGAGGCCAATGTGTAGATAATCTATCAGTGTATTGTGAGCAGACTGACAGCGAAAGTGAGGCTGTGTTATTGGAGTCAGGGGGATGTGGCTGCTCTGGGTTTTACTGAAAACACATGAGTGCTCTGATGGCCTGTCGGAGAGAGAGAGAAAGGGGTGCCGGGATGCTGTCAAGATGTCTGGGAGTGTCTCCAGGCTCCCTGCCTCACCGTGTGACACATGCGGCCCCCAGAATCCTTCGCAAATCTCTCAGGACACAGTCCGCGGACTCGTGTCGCAGATTCAACAACACTCTGCAGACACGCTGTCAATGTAGCGCTGTAAGAAAGTACAACTTATAATGAGGAGCGCACTCCCCCTCCGGACAAAATGGCGCTTGTCACTGGAGACTTCCTCTTCCTTCGGAGAACATATGCTCCCTTTTAAGGTTGTAAAATTGTATTGTGAGCTATATATTAGGGGTGTAACGGTACACAAACATGATGGTTCGGTATGTACCTCAGTATTGAAGTTATGGTTCGGAATAGGTTCAGGGGAGAAAACTAAACATAAAATGTTTTTTTTTTTTCTTTTCTTTTTTTATTAAACAGTGGTTTATTGAACAAATTGCGTCTCTCTCTCTGAATAAATTCAATTATAAATAACATTTTCTTAAGGATACATTTTTTTTATTTCAGCTAAAGCTGTAAACTACATACATTTCTTGCACATTACTATAATATCAGAGGTTACAATTAACAACAGAGCCCAAACTATTAAATTCAGATGCTATTTATTTTTAGATATAATAATCAACACTCAAATAAAAAAATAAACAAAACATGTAAATTGCACACAAGGCAGGTTTTGCATTAACTTCTAAATCTGATTATAAAATTATTACTCCAATTCATTTTTGAAATATAATCATTTACACAGTTACTGTCATAACTTGTTTTCATGACAAATTTATTTAAACATATATTAAATAATTAAGACATTGCTAACAGTTTAAGTAATTATAATGAATATATAAGCTAATATAGTGCATATATTTAGTGAAATGCTCCCCTATAGTGAACTAACATGCTGTGGACACTAAATGACTTGCCTGAGGTAAATGTAATGCTATGTGAGATATTATTCTCAAGCTGTCTTTCTGTGTTTGAAACACAGGTTGAGAGATTACACATATCTAGATCGTCCGCTCCTCTTCTGCGCTTTTTCCTGTTGTTGCGGTTAGCAAACAACGTTACATTACCGCGCGCGCCCCCTTCTGGATTGGAGTGTTGATCACCTGTGACTGACTGTATTGGTCGTCTAACTGACCTTGACATCCGTACCGGACTAACACATGTACCGTTACACTACTATATAGTGAGCATCTTAAAATTACTGGTTTGTGAATGTAATAGAATGAGCAAATGCATATTTGTTCAGTAATGTTTATTTTCAGACAATTTTTTGTTTTAAGCTATGATACGCTACTACTTTCTTGATCCTAGAGTAAAATTAAGGATGTGAGTATACACTTGCGTTCATGTTTGTTGCTGTCCGCCGTGTTGTGCATTCTCATGTATTTTTCCTTTCAGTCTTTGCTTATTTCTTATATATTCACACGTGGATTTATAAATACATTCATATCCCAGTTAGAAAGTCTCTGCTTGGTAGATTTCTTTTCTTTTGGCATAATTTAATTATAATTGCTAAACAGGCATCTAAATTTATTTGATAAATGACATTTTAGTTGGCAAAATAAGGCAAATATTAAACATTTTATATATAATTTTGTATAATTTGTATTATACTTTTATGTTGTGTACAGTACTGTTCAAAAGTTTGGGTTAGTAAGATTTTTTTGAAAGAAATAATACTTTTATTCAGGAAGGACACATGGATCAAAAGTGGAAGTAAGGGTATTTATAATGTTACAAAATATTTCTATTTCAAATAAATGCTGTTCTTTTAAACTTTCTATTCCTCAAAGAATCCTAAAAATGTATCACAGTTCCACAAAAATTAAGCTGCACAGTTGTTCTCAGCATTGATGATAATAATAAGAAATGTTTCTTGAGCAGCAGATCAGCATATTAGAATGATTTCTGAAGGATCATGTGACACTGAAGCCTGGAGTAATGATGCTGAAAATTCAGCTTTGACATCACAGGAATAAATTACATTTTAAAATATATTAAAATAGAAAACAGCTATTATAAATTGTAATAATATTTCACATTACTGTTTTTAGTGTATTTTTGATCAAATAAATACAGCCTTGGTGAACATAAGAGCCTTCTTTAAAAAGTTAAATTAACACATCTTACCAACCCCAAACTTTTGTACAGTAGTGTTTAAATTTGTTTTATGTCTTACATAATTTGTTTTTTGTTTTGATGAGTTAATTAACTTGTCCAAAATTAATCATCTCAGGCGGGTCAATCCCTGAATTACTGACTATGATTGGATTATTTGTATTATATTCATTGTAGAATTTTCTTCTTCAAAAACATTGCATTTGCATTGTTAATATCTTGCGGTCTCATTTTTTATTTTAATTATACGTTTTAATTAAAATCATTTAATTATCATCTTTATAGCTACAGACTACACAGCTAAATTGTTGGGGGGGGAAAACAAAAAAACTTTTTCATCAGTAATATTGAGATTAACACCGTTTTGTCAGTTATTGGTATATTTTTTATCCCCATTTCTGAGGGATTCTGCACTGTAGTTCCAGTCATTAAATCCTGTATAATTTGAACAGCTCTCTCTTTAAAGCAAAATTGTACAGAATGGATGTTATTATAAACCTTTGGCAACACTTTGGCAGAGGAGCCCATTTCATTAAATCCTTTTAATTAAAAATTAATAAAGGGCATTGTCTTAATCACAAAGTTGCAGGAGCCCTATTAAAAAAAAAAACATTGTCCCAAACTAAATTAATATGTTTCCAGGTTGTTATTGGTAATGAATTATCAGATAATTATTAAAAGGTAATTGCAGTGCAAGTTTCCCCTGCTTTCAATAATACAGAGCAGACAGCTGCTCTTTCATTTGCATTTAATGGACGTGATATAGCGTAAAATCTAACCGCGGCAAATGGAATTAAATTGCGGATGTTTTAGGGGCGGGGCGGGGCATGTGCACGCGTGTAATTGATTGATAGCGCCGACCACCTGCTCATCTGCCCATTAACTATCAAACAGCGTTCATTAAAAGAACCTTTTGCAATTATGAGAAATGATATTACCCGTGCTGTGAAAAAATGAAGATCTTTGCGATATGAAGGAAGGAGGTCATTTGCATACACACAGCGTCTACCTGTCAGAACTTGATTAACAGTCCAGACATTCAGAGATAAAGGTCTGTAGGGATCACATCTAGTCCCGGCCTTTCGGACACGCATTTGTGAGTCTCTTTGAATAAAAGCAACTATTAAAATAATTCAGTGCAAATAAAAACATTACACTTTTCTGTCTGAATGACACTAGTGTGAAATACGGTCTACCTTCAAAAGACTGGTTTCAAACAGCACTTGAGCATATGCGAGAAGGGCAGATTCATTGAGCTATAGTAAGAGCATCTCAATCAAATCACAGGCTATTATACTCCCCCGCCGCCACTATGTGAAGTCATTTAATGTTTTGCAGGGCCGTTGGATCCTGAACTCTCAAAGTTGTGCTTCAGTTCGTCCAGTTAATGAGTGCTTCCCGCTGAGTCGTTCGGCCGTGCTGTGACACACCATTGTTTTGTCATTTATTGACCGCTTTCTATGGCCTCACATCATTAGTAGGGCCGTATGAAAAACATGCCAGCGTGAACACGAAGCACACTCTGCCACCGACTGTCTGTTTGCTTTTATGAAATTATATGTGCTGGCACTGAGTTATGGGGGCGTGCTGGAGCAAGACATTTAGATGACTTGAATTATACTTCAACACTTCCATAAAAGAAAGAGTCTGACAGTGAGACGTACGTTTAATGAAGCAAAGATTCTTACTGTCTCTGTGTTTTGTCACTTGAGGTGTCAATGCAAATAAAATAGGTGCGGGTTGCTTTTATTTCCATGGGAACAAGGCAGATTTTTCTTTGCTGATGAAACCTCTACTTTCTACTTCTGTGCTGCATGTTTGTTTTTTTTTCTTGTTCTTTTTTTATGCTGCCACCTGTGATCTCCCTGTACCTTTTAAATTGAACAGAAATTCATGTAGTGGAAAATAAGGAGTGCATGGTGGTGTGGCTCTTTATACACAAAGATGTGTTTTTTCCGCTGACAACTATTGCTCACCATCCTTAAAACATTATATTTTGGGTTATAAATTTGGATTTCACAGTAGAGTATTTTTTGTCGACTGGCAAAAGCCTATGTGGCGGCCATATTAACAGGTTACAACAGGGGGCCTCAAGAGCGGGTTGTGAAAAATATTAAATATTATAATAAAAAATATTTTACGAAATTTAATTATTACGGCTGTCGAACTTAACATGTTGACTTTAATAAATGTTTATTGAAATATTTATTATGATTATTAATAATTTTCTGAATTTGGTATTCTTATTTCATTCTGCTTTGTAAAGACTGGTTTGAAATCAAGAGATTATTCACAGTTACTTTATTTTATTGGCAGCAATAGTGCTTAACAAATAGTGCTTAAAAATAGATTTTAGCAATTGTGTTAAAAAATATTTGTATATTATTTTGGGGAAATTTTTATTATTTCAAAGTCAGGTTTTTTGGTAACACTTTAGTTTAGAGTCCAATTCTCACTATTAACTAGTTTCTTATTAGCTTGCATATTACTAACATTTACATTACATTTACATTTATGCATTTGGCAGACGCTTTTATCCAAAGCGACTTACATTGCATTATCCTATACATTTGTATCCGAGTATGTGCAATCCCTGGGATCGAACCCATGACCTTGGCATTGCTAGTGCCATGCTCTAACCACTGAGCTACAGGAAAGCTAAGTCCTAGGTAGGACTTTATTTTACAGTCCTGTTACCCATGTACTTATTTGTAATTACAATAACCGGATAATAACTATGTACTAACCCTGAACCTACCCCTAAACCTAACCTAACCTAAACCCATGTAGTTACCTTATATTACCCAGTAATTTCTTAGGTAAGTACACTGTATGTACATGTAAGGGCATGTACTAAAATAAAGTGCAACCATTACTAAGATATTGGCTGTTTATAAGTACTTATTAATGCCTTATTCTTCATGACCATATTCTACATCTCTTAATCCTACCCAATTCCTACCCAATACCTAAACTTAACAACTACCTTACTAACTATTAATAAGCATTAAATAGGAGTTTATTGAGGCAAAAGTCGTAACCCAAATCTAATGTGTGACCTTTTTTTTTTAAGCTCCCTGGGGGGGTTAAGGCACTATTAAATATATTTATTATGAAAAGCAAACATACAAATAACTTTATTAAAATGTTTCTTATTAGTCGTTGTACATCTAATGGTGCTATAATAGTTTGATAGAAAAAAATTTATTTGATTTTCCAGATAATATTGTAATGTATTTTGGCTTTAGTTCAATGATAAGATAAAGGCAAATTACCCATTCTCATACAGTCTTTTTTCATTGCATACAGTATATGTGTTTTTATTTATATAGATATAAATGGAAACAATGTAACCCAGTATTTCACTCTCTATATTAAGAAAAAGCTGTCATGTGATGCTGTTGCTGTTATGCTGCCGCTTTATTGCTGTGTGTGTGTGTGTGTGTGTGTGTGTGTGTGTGTGTGTGTGTGTGTGTGTGTGTGTGTGTGTGTGTGGGTGGGA
>RJVU01057378.1:1442338-1475816 GCA_003731715.1 Anabarilius grahami
TTTTTTTTTTATTAATCATCAAATGCACATTTTACAGGAATGTAAAATTCCATTATACAAATAAGGAATTGTTCAAATTCCAACAATGCAGGTGTTTTAACATAAATAAAACATAAACAAAAACATCACATTTTGCCAGGGGTAGTATGGATTTACAAAAAGATATCAAAGTGTTTACAAACATTCACAGTTTTTGTAGCCTTTTGATTAAAAGAATGCTTAATCGAATTGACATATTGCTTGACCTCATTGTTAAAAGCAATAAAAGATGTTTTGGAATGTGCACATTTACATTTATGAATGTAATATTTTGCCAAAAGAATAATAAGATTAATAATGAAAGTTTCATTAGGCATAGTCTTAGTTCTGTTGAGGCCATAAAGGCCAAAAAGAACATCCTTCCAAAATAACTTGAAATCTTTCTCAATTTTTTCTGCAATAAAATTACAAATATCAGACCAGAAACTTTGGACAAAGGGGCAGTGCCAAAACAGATGGGTAACTGTTTCAATATTCACAGAACAAAAAGTGCACATTACTGAAATGTTGAATTTTCTGCCGAATTGAATTTGTGGAAGCGAATTTGTAAAGCGAAATAAAATGGACTGAAAATTGCTAGTCGAATTTTATAGGTTGTATTTTTAAACAGAATGAATATTTTGGAAGTGAAATCTGAAAGGTGAAAATAAATTATTGAATTTTTAATAATGAAAATGTGTGTGAAATATTTTTAATTGAAATATTCACAGCTAAATATACAACCATGTTGAATTTCAGCCCATAAAAATTCAAGCCTTAAAAATACAATGCATCTAAATGCAAACACAGCTAATGTAATGCATATTTTTTTTCAATTAGTGCAATTCAACAAGCGTTTTATTTCGAAAACATTTGGCATTAAAATACTTCCATACAGTGCATGCAAATAAATGTGCTAATGGTTGGCACAGTTCATTATTAATTAATTCTCCTGCTTAGTGCTGGAAAAGATTTGTGCTAGGCCTGTTGCAGTCAGCTAAAGAAGTTGAGAGGAGATATGACATGGATCTAAGCCAGGTCAAAGGTAATAATTTATCGCCCCTGTGCAAATTTTTTGGCCTCAGGCTCAGTCTTGTCATTGGTGACAAAATCAACACCCACACACTGCTCTGAATTTCAACAGCTAACAATATGGCTGCTGCAGTCACATCAAGACAGGGAGAAATGAGCCTTGAAATTTCTGTCATAAATTGCAAAAACATTCTCAGAGGAGGATGGGGAGGAGGAGATGAAAAAATTGGTGTTGGGAAAGCAGTTCTTAGCTCGATGGGCACTTGCAGTCTAACCTGGATTTACCGCCTCACGGGGCCTCCTGCGGAGGCTGTGCAAGCTTTTGTGATGAAGGAAAAAATGGTCACTTGTTTATCAAAGCCTCCTTCATATGCAGACATGGTTCTGTACATGACTTGCAATTGAATTCACTCTGGCCTTGAATTTTGACTTCTTTCCTTTCAAAGAAAAATCTCTGTCTTTTATGCCTTTTAGTATTCACTTTGTCAGGGCCTGTTGATTTTCATATGTAGAAAGTAAAATGAAAAAAATTCCTGGACTGTTGTAGCTTGCAAATGTTTATTAAATAGCAGCACTTCGGTCCAAGATCTTCTTCAGGCATTTTTGAAGGGTGAAAGGACTTGCAAGCCAGCAGTGATAAATGGTGAAAAGGTTTTTGTGGACATTGCTTGAGAAAGTATGGACAGTCTGGTTTAGTGCTTGAGAACAGGGAAAGACAATTGTTGTGTATTCCCTGGTTTTGTGTTTCTTGTGTTTTTATGTGGCCTTTTAGTTCTTTGGTTCTGTTCCCGTTTCCTGTCCTGTGTGCCATTTTTGTAGTCCTTTGTAGTTTTCTTGTTTGATTAGTTCCCTGATTGTCCCCAGGTGTGTCTTGTTAGTCTATTACCCTGTGTGTATACAAGCCCTTGTGTTCCTGTGTTCATTGTCTGGTCTTTTCCTTTGGTGGATGTTATGTTGTTGGTCTCAGTCCTGCTCCTTAGTTTTACTGATTTTCCAATTGCTTCTCAAAATGATTCACTGTTCTGAAGCGTTCGAAACACCACACACCGGTGATGCCTGGCCTGCTGGTCAAAACTGTGTAAATGCAACAAAAACTCAGGCCAAACATGCATAAAACCACCTTTTACACACCCATTGCAAATGTTTTATTAAAAGTATAATTTGTCAGATACAATTAACTAATCATCTAATACCATTTAATATTAGGTAAGCAATAAGGTACTAGAGGCTGTGCTGTATTGTAAATAAGTCACGGCTGAAGGGGTTGCAGCTTTTTCACGAAAAAAGAAGCCTCGAGTACCTTATTGCTTTTATAAAACTGTTACCACACAATACAAATATTAAAGCCAAAAATATGTATCAATGCAACTTTCATGAAGTAAACTTTCACTAAAGCATTCCTTCCGCCGGAAGAAATAGTCCCTGACCGTGAACAGCAACAGAAGTTACATTATTACGCCATTAGATGGTGGCAAAGACTGTCTTTATGAGTGTGTCAGTCAGTAGCGAAGACTTTTACAATAAAAAAGACTGAATTGTTGGGAACACGGAACAAGACGCAACTGACAAATGCTTTGACTAGCGCTGTCAGTCACAGGAAAACCCCTTAACTGTTAAAAGGACAGGATAATACATTGGACATTTAAACAGATTTTTTATTATGAACATAGGACTGACCTGAAGGAAAATGCTAAATCTGAATGCAGGTAATAAACTCGCTCACTCAATCTTTTTCTCACAGTACTCTTCTACATAATACAGTAAGCTTTAATGAACAATATCAACTGAGAACATACAGTTTATGTTGCTAAGAGTGGTTGCTAAGGGTGTTGTGTAGTGATACACAGAACCGTTGGGTGAAGCGGTCATAGCCGTTTTTATTGTGAATAAAACACAGCTATTGACCAATCAGAATCAAGGACAGGAACTAACCGTTTTATAAGTGTCTGTATAATATGTATTCTTTTATCAATTTTCAGGGCTTATTTTATTTGTTCTAATGGATGAGTCAGCTAAACAGAGACTATTAACAAGTATTATTCCTTTTGATTATACAAATACCTCATTAAAACGTCTACAAATGTATAAAACTGATCAGAGATCAGGTAAAACCCATAGACACTTGTTCAATGGTTCGCCGCTGAGGGGCGATCTCAACCACTGAAATTTCGAAACATTTCAAAACAGTTGTGACGTAACAAAGCCTCATTTACTGAAATCACGTGACTTTGGCAGTTTGAAATACTCTCCGAACCATTGATTCAAAACAAAAGATTCGTAAAGGTTTCAAAGCTTCATGAAGCAGTAACGTTTCAAAAGCGTCCATCACTAATAACAAGACACACCTGGGAACAATCAAAACTAATGAACAGGGGAACCAATCAACAAAAGGACTACAGAGGACTACACATGGCGAAGAACATAAAAGAACACACAGGACTAAGGGAGCACAGGCCGGAATCATGACAACAATGGTCAATAAAGACTCATTTCACAGCCCTATCCAGAAGACCAAAGCTTATGGCCATTTCAGGAAGTTTTAGTATCTAAGATTATTTAAATACATTTAATGGTATTGGGGCATCATTTATTTCAAACCTGCTCTTAAATGGTAGATAGAATCCACATGAAACCTCATTTAATTGTCATTGGTCATTCTATACAGTATGTCATCAGACATTCAGACATTCAGCTGCCATGTGGACCAGAGTTTTGCGAGACTCCATGTGAAAGTCAAAATGGAAAGAGTGTCCAGTTAAAAATGATTAATAATCTGCACTAGTCTCTTTGCACTAGCGGTAGAGAGGGTTTTGCTCTATTGCGACCATTAGGCCAAATGTGAGTCTAATCTATCATCTTAGGCAGCTAATGATTGTCTCCATGCATCCCAGCAGGCCCATTCTGGCTTGGGAAATGGACAGTGTTCGGGGTTCGGGTTTATTTGTCATCTTCTAGATGTCCCTTTCTCACAGAAAAGGTCGACTGCGGTCTGGAGGACGTGGAGAGAGGACATGCATTGGGGACAGACCCTCAGAGACCATATTAAACTGAGAGAAAGAAAGACAGATGGAGTTTGTTAAGATAATAAGTCTTCTTGAAATAAGTGGGAGTCACCGTAATGCAATATTCAAACTCCCCACAGACCTTAGTCTCATTCTAATGATAGTTTCAGAGCTGCTTCAGACGTAAGTTTAAATAAGTGTGGTCTGGCGTGCTGCGGTTTTAATTGTGTGCCTAATCATTTTATTCTTTTTCTCTCCATTACAGCATTTGTCTTGAGTTGCAACTTCCCTGATAGACCAGCTTATGGGGATGTTTCCGTCACAAGCCTCCATGCAGGGGGAGAGGCCTATTTCTACTGCTTCAATGGATATCAACTTCAGGGTCCCTCCACCCTGACGTGCCGCAATGCCACCACACCCTACTGGACCGGCAAAGTGCCACGCTGTCTTGGTGAGTCCCAAATATAATGATGAATTTAGTCTGTTCTTTCAAGGAACGTTCCGGGTTCAGTCACGTATGTGGTTACCACATTATTTTATATGAATGAATACATTTATTTATTCATTAATTGAATAAATGGCACTTTTCTCTTTTTAACTTTACTGTAGGTTTAACGAAATGCTAAATATGTAGCCTAATGTCTACTTCTCATCAAGAGCAAAATTTAAAAAAATGTAGATTACTTGATACAAATGTTGTATTTTTTGACCAGTTTTAAAGTTTTATTACATTTTTGTTCATGAAATCCACCCTTCTGATGGAATCAGTATAATCCATATTTTTTGGATCAAAGGTATCCCAATCTTACTAAAAAGTTTCGAACAACACAAACTGATGATTTTTTCCAGATCAAAACCAAGACTGGATTTTGTGATCTAATCTGATTTCAGAATAATTTTTCCTTTTGAACAACCCATTTTCAAGATTTGATCCAATCCGATAGCCAAAATCCGATTACTTTTGAACAACTGGCCCCTGGTTTACATGGAGCATCTTGAATCAGCAGAAGAACATAAACATGACTCCGTCCTGTGGTCTGCATACATTTAAAATGTCAGACAATGAAAACTAGCCACACAAACCAACTAATCAAAACACTTTTCTTTCGTTTTTACGTGAAAACCACTGGGATTACATTGGTGACAAATTGCTAGACCAGTCATTCCACTGAAAAATGACAATTTAGACAAGGATTAAAGTGCTTTGACAAAATATTTGCTTCACTTTTCTGCTCTTATACTCTCTGAATAATGATGGCTTCATTTACCTCCATTAAGTGCCTTATTCTTACCAAGATTTTTGCTTTTATTCTAATTAAAGGAGTCATTTAAATTTTTTGCTGTGCTAATTGACATTATGCCCCAAATGCGGTCCATTGAACATCACTTGTATTGAACCCAAGTGAATCCTTTAACCTGATGGTTATGGATCTAAGCCTCTAATACAGTAGGTGCAGGTTGCTTCCAGGTGGTGGTAAACTTGAAGTAGAAACTACCTAACATGTCACATGTGCCCTTTCACCAGATAAACTCTTAATTGCAGGTTACTCCAGAGGGATTGTCCTTGTATTGAGTGCGCTACAACAAAAGCATCAGCTAAATGACAGTTAATTACCAAATCTGCAGTATTTGATCTCTGCCCCTGAGAAATTCAATTATAAAGCAGTAGCACTAGTAAGGAGTGCTGTTATCTTTACAAGTACAGGAAAATCTATGAAATAGCAGCTTCTGCTTTTAATTAACCTTATTTCATTTTCATATAGATGCAAGTGGTTTTGCCTGCCTATCATGAACACAGCCTCCTCACACTTGCTGATTTGCATCATTGTGAAGCTGCCCTGGACTCGCTCACTAGCAATTATCCTTGTTTTTTTCCCCCCTTCGTTTCACTATAAACATACACCCACAAGTCATTTTTTCATTCACATGCAAACAAACCTCATGCCTGTGTAAATATTTAGTCCACACAGGTGTGATTTAACTTGACAGGGGAGAAACTCCCGGTGCGGTTGCTCCATTCTCTTTTTAAGTTAATTGGGGTTTGATCATTGATTTTGGCTGGAATGGTGGTAACAGAAGTTCTTGTGCTACAAGGCAGTGAATATTAACAACCGTACCCCCTCAAGGCAGCCCAGTGTGACAGCGTGATTGACAGGTCTGCCTCCTCTGCATAAATAAGGACTTTTCTCGCCTCGATCTCATAAGAGAGCCGAATCCCAGAGCTGGAGAACTCTTCCCTCTTGCATGACAAACAGAACAACATCTCCGATTGCAAACAAGGCTGGGCTCCCTGAAGAAGGGCTGTTTTGATGAAGGATCTCATTTAATGCTTCAGAAGCACGGCTGTAGCGAGTCGTGAGGTGGTTTAGTTAGCCTGCGGCTGCCAGACGTGGCCTATAGGACCTGAGGTTTCTCACTCTCGCCATTATTTTGTAGTGAAACAGCATAAATGTGCCGTTTTAGGAGTGTGCTCTTGCCATGCGGGGCCGGACCAGACTCAGAGTCTGATTACTGATCAGCATGGGCCGGCTGCCAGAGAGCAGGGCTTTGGGTCCACTTTAATTACGTTCTGTCCACCTGACTAACCTTCAGCCGTCAAGCTCAGAAGGTATCCTCCTCCTCTATTTTTGTTGCTTTTAACAAAAACTGTTTACTAATGCTGTCTTTCTCTGTTTAAATTGTTGAGGTCTAAAGTTAGTTAACGAGGTGGCACTTATTTTTTTGTCAGCATCTGCTAATTTATTCATAAAAATCATAAATACAACAACTTGAATGCTCCACTTTTATAAACAGGAAATTATGTCAAAGAGAGGACCCCTTCACATTTATGAGGACTCTCATAACTGTGACAAGTTCATTAAGTCTCTTAAATAACAGGTAATTAGACCTTTTTATGACAAGGCAAGTTTAGATGAAGGTGTAAAAGGTATATTAATAATTCATAATAGTTTTATTCATGTAAAATACTAATATAAAATGCTATAAAAATATTTTATTCAAAAAATGATTAATAATGAAACTAGCATGTATTCACAGAGTCAGGAGATTGTTAATACTTTTTACTTAATATATGACATTTTTCATTACATTTAAACTTTTGTTGAAAATGGTATAAGAGACTTTCAAAAATATATATCAAAACCAGCATGAATATACATTTTTAAGATCTTGGCACATGTGTTTTAAACTAGATTTTTTTTATAAAAACTATGCACCAGGTGCATCTTATACCATATAATGTCTGAGTAAGTATGGCTTTTGATGAAAAACGAACTTCACGACTGTTAAAAAAATACATTTCATACAGTATGAATGTATGAAGTACGAATAATCCCATTGTACTACATTCGCCTTGTTGACATTGTTATGTGACTTGTGGTGTCAGTTGCATCGCTTCACTGCTATTCAGTACTGCTCTCCTGTGGCCTCACGGGATAGAAAACATCCATCAGATTTGCACATTTCAGAATCTCGCCGGAAATAGTAGGTCATCCGGATTCTTTTACACCTAGACATACTACTCATTTCAGATACAGTTGTTCGCCTACTATTTAGTAGGTAAGTACGCATATTCGTACGCCGGGAGAATTTAAAAGTCTTTGACGTGTAAAAACATTGAGCCATCACTTACTATGTCTTCTTACTGCTATCGCTACATTTTGTTTTATATAGAGATCTAGTCTCTGCGGTCATGCACTATGAAAGAGTTTTGTTATCCACAGCTCACTCAGAGGGCTTCCTCGACCTCTAGCTTTCTTATTTACATCTCATTGGCGTCTGTCTCCTTCCATTTGTACTTTGAACAGTGGCCTGCGGTGGAATGGTGAAGAACGCGACTCTCGGCCGCATTGTTTCGCCTGGTTTCCCTGGCAACTACAGCAACAACTTGACCTGCCACTGGGTGCTGGAGGCCCCTGAGGGTCAACGACTGCATGTGCACTTCGAGAAGGTGGCCCTCGCGGAAGATGATGACAGGTTCGTCCCAGTCAACTCTCTCAGAACTCTGCTATTATACACTAATTAGTCAACTGATGTTCAAAGAGACAGTTGGAGAAGCTCAGAGTGTCTCTACACAGTGCCGTCACACTCCAAATGTGGCGCTGCTCTTCAGGGCATTATCTGCTACGGCGAGAGCAAGGAATGATAGGAACAGCTGTGAGTGCGTGAGTGAAAGTGGATGAAAGTTTCGGAGATCAGACACTTGCTCTCCTTTAAAATAATTTAGAATAATCAAATCCCCTCGTGCAGGCGTGGAGAGAGCGATTACAGCCCACTCCGGGGCCTCAGGAGGGGGATTAAGTTATTTTTATTAGCGGTATCCGCTTTTTCTGCAGGCTTTGCTAACAAATGGACTTTTAATGAGGTCACTTGCTGCTCAGCTATTCAAAATCATATCAGGCAATTATTATGCAAACTGCCAAAAGACAGTACTAGAAATCGGAGGAACGTTACATCTGCTGCCAAACAGATACTGTTGAAAGATTCGCTGTTTTGAACCGAACTAAACCATTCTGTTCTGTTTATGTCTGCAGGTTTCTGATCAAAAATGGCAACCACATCGACTCGCCGATTCTGTATGACTCGTATGAGGTGGAATACCTTCCAAATGAGGGAATCGTTAGTTCTTCCAGACATTTTTTTGTGGAATTTACGACGGATGGTTCCGGCACCAACACGGGGGTAGCCATCAGATATGAAGGTACGGAACACCTAGACAGTTGATTTTTTTCAAAATCATCGTAAGCTTAAGTGGGTCGTAGAACTAATGGTCTCTACGATTAACTTACCTCACAATGCTTTTGAGAAACGCAGCCCAGGACACTTAATAAAGGGAATCTTTTTCAAAGAGTTTTTTCCATGTTAAAGCTGCAGTCCGCAAATTTTTTTGGTTAAAAATTATCCAAAATCAACTTTTGAGCAAGTACATAACCAGCCAGTGTTCAAAACTATCTAATTATCTTGTCTCGATTCACAACAGTAAGCTTGTAATAATGTTTTATAATAAGAACGACATGGTGTAATCCAGAAAGGTCCAAATGACAATCATCAGTGACAATTGGAGATTCAGCCGTAGTCAAAAAGCAAAAGACTTGGACTGTGGAGTGGCTACAGACATTGAAATCTACAGGTAACGCTAATACACATTAAATACACATAGTCACGCAGTGCTGATGTTGTTAACATTAACAATTTGAGAACAATATAACAGTAATAATAATTTGCACGGTTTGGCGTGATCCGAGCTAAGCGACCGTTAGATTTAATCATCATTGGCAGCGTGATTTATTGTAGGCCTAATGCTTTTTTCCTCAGTTGGTCAAAACAAAAGTGGCAGACATGTTACTTGCTTGTTCAGATGATATTTTCCAGTGAAAATTCTTATATTGGTCATACTATATATGGGCAGTCGTGGCCTAATGGATAGAGAGTCGGACTTGTAACCCAAAGGTCATGGGTTCGAGTCTCAGGTCCGGCAGGGATTGTCGGTGAGGGGAGTGAATGTCCAGCGCTCTCCCCACCCTCAATACCACGACTGAGGTGAGACCCTTGAGCATCAAATGTGATTATCATTTTGTGTGTCTTTTATAGCTGTACTGAAAGCAACAATGGACAGTTCACCTCAGATCTTCTAAATAAATAAAAGGAAACTAGAACGTTCAAACTGTCAACTCGTGAACAGACAAGCGTATGCTATGACAAAGATTGTAACTCAGAATGTACATGTATTTTTAATAATTTTAAAATGGTGTAATATTCATGAATTTTATTATGAACTTATCCATTTTGTTGTGAGTGCCGGAAGCTTGCAGAGAGAGCCCGCCTACGTGCTCTTCTGATTGGCTGTGATTTGATTGACTTTATTAAGTTGTGTCTGGTGTGGACAGACAAATTGCTTGTTGCTGGAATTTTATCACATCATGTCTGGTTAGGACATGGTTACATGTATTCCAAACAAAATTTAATCTCATATGCACTACCCAGTCGCCACTTCAGAACCGGAGAAAACCATCGGGAGAATGTCACTAGAGCTACCTTGAGCATAATTGCAATTTTTATTTTGATGACAATACTAAAAAAGAAAGCTGACATATATGTCAGAAGAGCTTTTTTTTTCTTTTTGCAAAAATGGACTAAAAATTCCTTCTCCTTCACTGACCACTTCGTAAGACGTGAGACATGAACATACACACGTTCGTAAGACATATCACGACTCTCTGCGTGTGCACAAGGCATTTTTGAATCCAGTCGAAAAATAGATGTTAACAAGTTTAATTTTTTTCTGTTGATCGGATTATTTTAGGTCTACACCAACCACCCCTTTCAATCTGATCAAAAAATTTCATTCAGAACAAACTGTGTGTTTACATGAAGGCTTTTCCGTCTAATTGAGCCATCAATTATAAACAGATTATTTGGGTGCATGTAAACGTAGGTAGTGATTAGGTTCAGTAATGTCTTATTCATAATCAATTTTTAGCCACCGTACAGCATTGGTCACATGACGTCGTAATAATGAGGACTTGATAGCAGCTAACATCTTTCTCATCCATCCTCTGCTGGTTTGTCTCTGAGCCGGGCCATACACGTCGGCGGTAACAGAGTTCAAACGTTGTTTGAAGAGCACGTGTCCTTTGCAGAGCCTCAGGGCTGTGGTGGAGACAAAGATATACCTTCCGGCACATTCCCCTTATTGCTTCGATTCACACCAAAGATCTTTTCTCTTGCGCCTTGCTAAACATCCCTTAGATTCATGACTCAAATGAGATTTATTCAGATTACATCAAATGGAAATCGAATCAAATGCAGCCCGACAAGGTCATTAAAATGAGTTTTAACTGGAAACAGAAATTGCATAAATTGCATTCCTATTCCCTCTGACAGGTCAGTCGAATGTGTGCAGTTGCATTTGTTCACTAGGATGTTATGCACACCTCGGAACCTCACAGTCATTATCTGGCTAGATCAATCTAATCTCATTTACCATGCCACAATCCGATTATGCTATCTACAATATACTAATGTGCCTTCACGGCAACCTGTAACAATTTAGCTTGTCTTCTCACGCTCCTGACACCTCTCTGAATTTCACACCAGGTAGAGTGCTCAGCTTTTAATAGTCTTGTCTGATTGAAGTGCTGTTCTCCTTTTTCTGCCATCATAAACAAAATGAATCTGTTTTTATCAATATTAGTAGCAAAAGCACTGATCTGGAACTCTGTGTGTATCAGGAGGCCACACATGGGCTACTTGTTCAACCGAAATCTATGTAATAATTGTCTTTGAATGAAATATTTTTATTTGCTGAAATAGTTGCTGAAAAGAGTATTATCATACTTTTCAGAGGTAAATTTCTTTTTGAGAGTAATTCCATTATTTTTCGACCTTGTTGTGTATGACAGTCAGTATGGCCCAGAGAAACTGTTATAAATTGCTTCTACAATTCAAAAGCTTAGGGTTGGGAAGATTTATTAATGTTTACTTGTTATTAAAGTATCTTATGCTTAATAAGGCTGCATTTATTTGATCAAAAATAAAGTGAAACTGTAATATTGTGAAATATTGTTACAATTAAATACAGCTGTTTTCTATTTTAAATTGCAATTTATTCCTGTGATTACTCCAGTCTTCAGTGTCACATGATCCTTCAGAAATCATTCTAATATGCTGATTTGATGCTCAAGAAACATGTCTTATTATTATCAATGTTAAAACAGTTTTGCTGCTTAATATTTTTGTGGAAACAGCATTTATTTGAAATAGAAATATTTTGTAACATTATAAATGTCTTTTACTGCCACTTTTGATCAATTTAATGCATCCTTGCTAGATGAAATTATTATTTCTTTTTAAAAAAATATTACTGACCCCAAATTTTTAAACAGCAGTGTGCATATTCATCACTTCATATTTCATACCTCTATAGACTTAATAGAGTTCCCTTTTTTGTTTCATTTAAGAGTCCACTTTGTCTCAGATCTCAAATAATGTCTAAAAATCAAAAGAAATGAGACATTTTCTGGCATATAGTAAAAGTATAAAACTAAAAAGTGATTTGGATAGTATTTCACAATGAAAAGGTAAAATGTAATAATTATGAAAATGTAGTAAACAATTGATTTACAGTTGAAACTGAGACTCTTATGGCTTATTTCCACCAAGCGGTACGGTTCAGAACAGTTCAGTTCGGTAAGCAATTTTTGCTGTTTCCATTGTCAGAAGTTGTGAATGATGAATTCCGAGCTGTACCGTACCACTTTTTTTGGGACCCTTCTGTTGGAGTGCCTAGCACAAGAGTACCATTAGTACCCGTACCAAAAGATTGGAGCTACACTCACTGCAGAACGTTGATTGGTTGCACGTGCTACAAGGTGAATGACAACACAAAACCGTTGCAACACAATATGCTTGTTCGACTTCATGCGGCACTGCAAAGATCAGCTGCTGCCTGACAAAAGCAGTGCATTATGGTTAGAAAATGTGTCCAACTTTGATCTGCACTGCAGCTGATGTACCATCAAAGTACCGCTAGAGTAAAACAAGACCAGCTGCCAAGGTCAGGTGCTGCAGTTGCTCAAAATCGGCTGCAAAAGCCTTGATGACGACACTTTATTCCCATTGGTCAGATTCTGTGATAACAAGGACGACGTGTGTTGTGTGTTTTTTCTTAGACAAGTTCCTGTATTTATCATGTTGATATTGAGTATCTGATATTCAAACAAAACACACAAAACATTAACAAAAATTAAGATTACACTATCTAGTAAATATATATTCTTATTTCAATCGCATCCACTTCTTTGGCCACAATCAATGCAAAAATTGTGTGGTCTGCCATGAATGACATTGGTTCAGCACACTACGGAAAGCACGAAAAAATAAAAATAATACTTTTCTTTTCTTTCAGTGATGGTCAAATTAGTGAATAATTTATTTTTCGAGGAATTTGATGAGAAATGTTTGACTTCATATTGAAATATATAACTGTAAAACTTAAGCAAAAAAAGTATTTTTGCTCCCCTTTCAATCTAATTAATGTCTAGGAGAAACAACTGAGACATTAAAAAGATCTCATTTATGATTTTTCTTTCCTATCGGGACCTCAATCATGGTAGTATCGCATAGCCAGACCTTCAGACTGGCGGCAGAAGGTCTGGACTTTATCACAGCTTTCATTGGCCAAGGACTACTGACATCTGATTGACATGTAAAGCCACCAATTACAGTTCGTTTTGTTCCGCATCATATTTAGGGGCGTGAAAATGTAAAGTCGATGTGTCTACGATAATAGACCGGCGTGCATGTAATAAATTATTTATTCAAGGAGGTTGTGTAAGTTTACTGAAACAATGGCACTGCAACATCCTTTTAAAAATCCAGCATTTCACACATGCATTGTCACTGTTGTAAACACAACAACTTTCTTCTTCCATGAGAGGGTTTGGCAACACATTGACTTTGTTTCCAGGCAGAAAGAATGCGACACACACACATCTATTGGAAATCCTGGAGAATTCAACCAATCAGATGACAACTTCGAAACTCCTGAAGTGTTTCCCATTTTGTGTGCCTTTAGCATCAGACGTTCAGCCAGCGGTCTGTGGGCATGATGTCTGAGACTGAGACTACACTCATGGCAATAATACAAAATGTGCATCGCTCATTAAATTATGTGCAAAATATTTCCATATAAATCTGACTTTTATGTCGACGCCATCTTATGTAATGATTGTTTCTGTGGTTATAAAAGAGCGAGAATCAACTAATGATTAAAATGACTCATTTTAACTTTTAGAGAACGGAGCTAGATGAATAATGCAAATGTGTCTGGGGAAGAGGATTGGGGGGGGGGGAGAAAACAGTTTGCTGTAATTGGCAGAATCGCCTGTGTTTATTAAACAGAGATTGAGGCTGAGTGTAAAGCTGAATGTGGGTAGTCTAATCTAGCGCACGCTTGAATGAGGCCGGACCCGGAGGGATATCAAAGCCAGTGTTTACCCATAGTCTGAACATACTCATCTTAAGTCTCCTCCTCTCGCTCTAATCTCTATTCTACATTCTCAGGCGAGCACAACAACCAATAACGGTTCAGCCAGGCGTGTCGGTTTGTTGTTTCCCTGAGTGAGTTTGTTCATTCACGTTGCACATTTATTCACGTTGTCAGGCCGTCTCTCTTCCTTTTACCCCCGTAAATGGCCTTGCAAGTCTGGCTAAGGTTGATTAACTAACAATATCCTTCCAAGGGCAACCCGAATCCTTGGGTTTGCGTCCAGGAGGATTTTGATTGGTGGTAATTTAAAACGCTGCACATTGCTTTGCCACATTCAACAGACAAATTCTTTTAGACTGCCGTCTAAAAATGCTTTTAAATTCGGATTCTGCGCTGTCCTCTGCCTTTCCAATGAAATTACTATGTGAACGGTTATAGGCTGAGCCAAGCGGACTGGTTGTCTGTGTGTTTTAAGCTCTTCTGAAATCAGATGCTTGGTGATAGTGTTTGGACTGTGATGTGCGTCTTGGAGCAGGTGATTTATGGTGTGTCCTCTCAGCTTTTGCAGCAGGGCACTGCTACGAGCCATTCGTCAAGTACGGCAACTTCACCACCACTGACAGCACCTACGCTGTGGGCACGGTTGTGGAGTTCACCTGTGACCCCGGCTACACCCTGGAGCAGGGTTCCGTTATCATCGAGTGCATGGATCCCAGCAACCCTCAATGGAATGAGACTGAACCCGCCTGCAGAGGTGTGTGTGAATGTTTGCATATGCATATGTACCAGGGTTGGGCCAAATTCAGAAGTGAAGAATTAGTTCCCTTTCAGGCCCTTTAAGGCCTACAAACTTCTTCTTTTTTCACTTTCAAACAAGTCTTTGTCAAGCCAGCACATTTGTCTGCTTGTCATCTTGTTTTCTACCTCCATTCAAATTAAATTCTAAATGATGCACAACCCTATATGACCCCCCACAAGAATCAACAAGATGAAGTGTTGATGAACCAATACTGGTTTTTATAGGCTTTATAGACAGACAGATTGAGAGTGACTCTTGAAGGACCAGCACCACATCCTCTTGTACCACTGTTTAGAGAATTTATCTTCCAGAATCTGGCAGTAAGTTTTGGAAGATCATTTGTATTCCATATCTGCAAGATGGACATTTCAGGATAGGAGGTGGACTAAAAATGAACTCCCACACCTGTGTGGTACAAGAGGATGTGGTGCTGGTCCTTCAAGAGTCACTCTCAATCTGTTTGTCTATAAAGCCTATAAAAACCAGTATTCATGTATTTTACAGCTCCTTAGCTTGTGATTCGTATTAAGTGGGGTCATTTTTTAGGATTCTTTACCGAACCCAAGTCTCTGAGATCCTGACACCTTGCACTTCTGGAGACTCCAGGTAGGTTGCAGTTCTGGAAAATGGTGGTGCTGGAGACTAAAGGGGTCCTGATGGTTTCACACTGAATTCTTCACATTAATTCTTAAAGGGTTAGTTCACCCAAAAATGAAAATTCTGTCATTAATTACTCACCCTCATGTCATTCCACACCTGTAAGACCTTTGTTCATCTTCAGAACACAAATTAAGATATTTTTGATGAAATCCAATGGCTTAGTGAGGCCTGCATTGACAGCAAGATAATAAACACTTTCAGATGCCTAGAAATGTACTAAAGCCACATGACAGTTCATGTGACTACAGTGGTTCAACCTTAATATTATAAAGCAACAAAAATACTTTTTGTGCAGCAAAAAAACAAAATAACAACTTTATTCAATAATATCTAGTGATGGGCGATTTTAAAACACTGCTTCATGAAGCTTCGAAGCTTTACGAATCTTTTGTTTCGAATCAGTGGTTCGGAGCGCCTATCAAACTGCCAAAATCACGCCCCCCAGTGGTGAACCATTGAAATTTCGAAACACTTATGACGTAACGAAGCCTCGCTTACTGAAATCACGTGACTTTGGCAGTTTGATACACGCTCCGAACCACAGATTTGAAACAAAAGATTTGTAAAGCTTCGAAGCTTCATGAAGCAGTGTTTTGAAATCGCCTATCACTAGATATTGTTGAATAAAGTTGTTATTTTGTTTATTTGCTGTGCAAAAAGTATTCTGATCGCTTCATAACATTAAGGTTGAACCACTGTAGTCACATGAGTTGTTTTAAATATGTCTTTAGTAGCTTTCTGGGCATCTGAAAGCTGAGCCATCGGATTTTATGAAAAATATCTTAATTTGTGTTCTGAAGATAAACGAAGGTCTTACGGGTGTAGAAAAACACGAGAATTTTCATTTTTGGGTGGACTAACCCTATTCTTTTACAGTTAATGTGTCTTTTCTTCTCCACTTGTTTTTGTCTGACCCTGCTGACCCAATGAGCGTTTTGCTGTCCATTGGTCATACCTTAACTTTGCAATTTCTAGTATTGCATCCTTCTCATGAGCATTTAATAATTTTTGACTTTCAGTCTGAGTTAAATCTCTTTTTTGGCTCATTTTTCCTGTAAAAGAAAACATGCCTAATAATTATGCACACACCTGAATATAAGGCGTTTTTCATTCCCATCATTCATGAACAATTATATATCACTTATAAATGATTAAATACAAAATTAATAGTAGTTATTAAGATTGATTCCGTTTGGATTTGGTCAAATGTGCTTGGAAAAAATATGATCAGAATATCAGCTTGCCTAATAATTCTGCACATGGTGTAATGTTAACAAATTCACCTCTTGATTTTAATAATGTATTAGTAAATGTTGAAATTAACATTAACAAAGATTAATAAATGCTGTAGAAGTGCAGTTCATTATTAGTTCATGTTAACTAAAGATGTTAACTAATGTTAAATAATGAACCATATTGTAAAGTGTTACCAAGATAATAATAATAATAGTAGTATAGCATTTTTATTATTACTAATATTAATATTATTATTACCTGGCCATGTGTCCAGGGTGTTTTCCACCTGTGGCCCGAGATGCTGGGATGTTAAAGCAGATTGGAGATTGGATGGATTGATTATTATTAATATTATTTGAATATTTATTGAGTGCATTTTTTTCTTTTATGAATTATTCATCAAAAGCTGATCTAATTATTGTAAAGAGCATTATAACTAGCCATGTATCCAAAAGTGTTTACCTGATCTGGAAAATTTGCTTCATAAATCAGATGCTAAAATAGCACAGGCACCATGTGCATGTGCAAGTAAATAAAGCTGTCGTGCACAAATGATTCTCTCCTCTACGTTTACATGTGAGGCTATATGCGTAGGCTTTACATTTATGTGTTTCTGTGTATAATTTGCATTAGTTAGCTGCTGAAGAGCTCTACAGGCAGCATGTGCAAGTACAGTACAAGCGCCTCACATCCTTTTAGTGCCTTTTCTATGTAATCCACTACATCCTATGTCACCTGGATGGGTTTCAGACACTCTTAGCCACAGTCACGCGCCTAAAGCAGCACTAAAAGCATTAAGCCATGGAGGCTAGAACCAGGTGCACAGAGCCGAAGAATGTGAGAGAATGCCTCAGTCATAATGCCCCGATTCCACCCCCACCTACACACACACACACACACGTCTATCTTATCTGACCCGTTGCTCAAGTACATTTCTTTAGCCTCACAATAGAGTTTGGATTGAAAGGATTTAATCGTACTGGCTCTAGCAGAGGGTCAAGACAACAGCTTTTCTATTTGAAAATGTGCTTACATCCAGCTAAGCCAGTGTAGTGATGTGAATAGGGGGAAAATGAAAACAGGAAGCCTTGAGTTGTTTATTAATCTGGCCAGAATTTTCCATTTAGACCCCAGTCAGATTAATCCAGAGCTGGGAGTCACCCATGTAACAAATAGGGATACAAAATGCTGTAACTTTTGAATATTGGGTTTTATATAACATCGGCGTTGTTGTTAACTAAAACTATATAAAATCATTTTCATTAATTAAAATGAAGCTGAAATATAATTAGAAAAAATATAAATATTAGACATATTGCCTTAGTTACTACATTATATATAATGCTAGAATAACTGATAACATTAATTTTATTTATTTTTTCTTTTATTTATTGCGTTTTGAGCTATATTTTAATGATTTGGGTAAGCATTTTGGGTACTTTTTTGTGTGTTTGCATTTCTCTCTAACCTCTTTTTTTCTCTCTTTGGTTGCATTTCAGCTGTTTGCAGTGGAGAGATCACAGATTCAGCTGGGGTGGTGTTATCTCCAAACTGGCCTGAGGCCTATGATAAGGGTCAGGACTGCATCTGGGGGATCCATGTTGAAGAAGACAAGAGGATCATGCTTGACATCCAAGTGTACGTCCAAGTGAATGACATATATGCACATTATACAACAAAAATCATAAGAGAACGCATACAGAATCAATTCTTTCTTTTTGGAGACAATACATTTATTTGTCGTGCACATTGATCTTTAAAACTTGGCAAACTTTTTACATTCACAAAGAGCTATATTACTCACTGCATAAAGGTAATTTTTGAAAAAGCAAAATATGAGCGCTTTAATTCAACTGATACATCTGCTGCATCCTTTACTTGCACTGTGATAAGTGTGGATCAAATCCACTGTGGTTTAATCAAGACCTTTCTGCACACTCCCAGCGCACCTATCAGTCTCAAACTGTAGATGCCTACAGACTCAAACGTGTATCACCATGGGGCCGCCTTTATGCTGGGTTTGTCCTTGATGTGGCTGAGATTGCACCACAGTTACAAATTCTGGTGCTTTACGTCATCTACTCCCCACTGACCGATTCGGCTCCATTCTGCTCTCACCATCCAAATGAAACACCCGTCATATCGCTCTGGGCATTTTGTGAGATTTCTGTTCAACTGTGACAGCCTAGGACTCCGAGACCTTGATTGGCTTTTCTGAAGATCTCCCAGAGCATACATCTTTAAAGCACTGACACAACACCACAGCTTTTTTCAAATATACTTTAAACTCTTTCAGAATGAACCCAAAAGCAGTCTGAATTTCTCTTCATTGCATCAATTATTACTGCGATCAGTGTGGCACAGCGCTTCCTTGGTGGCTCCTACTGTCAGCCAAGTTCTCAAAGACAAGATAGATGTTGTGTAGCTTTACGTTAAATTTAATTGAGGGATCATGGGAGAGGTTGAGTATATCTGTAAATTGCGGTTAACATCACATCAGGTTTACTCAGTTCACGCTCCCTGCTAAATCCCAGGCAGTCAAACTGTGCTGGCAGAGAGATCGAAAGATGGCAAGCAAGAGAGTTATTTTCTCAGCAGTTCCTTGTGGGGAAAAAGACTCAAACTGCTTGGAGATGCAAGCTAGATCAACATGTCCTCCTCTCACAGGGAAAAATACTCAGAATGCTCTGTTCTAAAACCTAGTAAGCTGCCTATAGATGCAGCATTTTAGGCATCACCGATGCGAAAGCTATTCCAAAAGGCAACCTTATTATTTTGCCTCATAAAACACCTAATTTTAGCTTAATTCTAAGGTGGCATCACATGTACAGTTTAAGCATTCCAAGAATTCTTTGCACCAAACTCAAAAATGAACCCTTGATGGTTGTACTTTATGTTGTAAGTAAACATTTTTCATTCATTTCATTCAATTAAATGCCATTACCCATCTTCAGGGAGACATGATCCTTCAGAAATCATTCAGAAACTTTTTATATCATTATCAATGTTGAAAATGATCATGTTGCTTAATATTTTTGTGGAAACTGCATTTTTGATAAATCCACAATTCTTTGATAAATACTGAGTGCATTTGAAAATAATTTATTCAAAAAACAAATATATTATGTCTTTACTGTCATTTTTACCAAATGTAATGTATCCCTGCTGATTATCTAAGACATCTAATGCCTTTCAAAAAAAAATCTTATTGACCCCAAATGTTTGAACATAGTTATAAAATATAATGAAATATATAAACGATTGTTATTATTATTTATGTATTTTTATGTACACTGTAAACCTGAATAAGTTGGGAAAAAAATGTAGGCAATCATCTGCCTCAATTTTTAAGTTAAGAAATTCAAAGTTTAAGAAAGCAGAACTGGCAGATTTATATTTTGTACTCGTACTTTTTAATTGTTCTTAACTTGACATGTTTGAGTACGCTCATACATTTAACTTAAAATTTTCATGTAACCTCAATGTGAACATTTTTATTAGTGTCAAATTAGCTAGCTATAACAAGCTAATTCAGAAAATGCTAACTTGCTAATTTGCTAACAGGTTAACAATAGCATGGTATAGCACTTGCTGAATGAGTACAGCAATATAAAGCATTTAACATACTTGCTCTCAAACCAGGCCGCATGCACCACTTTTCACTATGATGGTAACTCTCCAAAAACCAACATTAACAGAAACTTTTCTAAATTAGCATAACAAAACATTAATCAATACTAAATCTCCCACTTAACATTAATCTTGCACACACACACACACACAAAAAACAAACATTATATAACACTTCATTTTAGCATTTACTCTCCCTTTCGAGTGCCATGGGAAATAGCAATCTCAGCCTAGTTTCAATTAAACTTAAGTTAGTCTAAATTAAAAGAAATGAGTTCATAAAACTCAAAACAATGAAACAGTTCAGTTTACTTAAAATATTTCAGTTCTGTGAACAAAAGTGCTAAATACTCTTAATTTGACTGACCTAATTTATTAAATTTAAGTTTGTCCTTCTCAAACCAATTAATTATTTTGAGCGTTGGGGTTTACAGTGTATAATGCCTTTTTTTTAAGAGTTTTCTACTGTTAGCAACATGCTAACAGTAAGTCAAGCAATTTGTGCTACTGATGTGCTTCAAAAAGCATGACTTGTCACATTCCATATCAGATGCCTTTGTAGGCTGTAGGCAGCTTGCTAGGTTTTGGAACAGAATTTAAGAGTCTACACTGAAAGAGAATGGCAAACGGGAAGTTGAAAAAAAGAGGGCAGATGAAGGGGCATGTTGTGCATAAAGAGGATGCAGAAGTGGGATGCACATTGCACAAAGGTTAATAACAAACTCAACAGAACAACAATTATTTTATTGGATGTTTTTATGAATGTGAAATCAATTATGTGAGCAAGGAAACAAGTGTTGAGTGTGATTGTGCCGTCAGGTGAGGTGCGGAACATGAGGCCCTGCTGTGTCAGACCCAGATAGATTATTCATGCATTCAATAATTTGGTTGCCTTAATTAAGATTCACTCATTTGCATATGGTTCCTTTCGCATTTGTCATGTTTTTTTCTCTCTCTCTCTCTCTCTCTCTCTCTCTTATTGCAAGTGTCCTGACTGCAGTGCTACATTGTGGGACTGTGTAATAAATGACATCCTGGATGTTTTGCTGGAGATGCAGTCAACATAATTAATTTTCCATTTATTTAGCAGTGGAGGCCATATAGGGATATGGCAAGTTTTTGTTTTTCCTGCTAGTGAGGATGAGGCCACGTGCTTCTACATGAGGTCCAGATGTCTTCAGACATTTATACTGGTGTGTAGATATTTGCCCCAATTATAACATCTGTTTTGGTTTGAAACAACAAAAGACAACTCTAAATACAGGTATAAATGGGGTCCCTAATAATAAAACAAAATCCCTAATAATGGCCAAATATAATTTAAATAATTTTTTCATTCTTTTTTCACCTTAATTTTGCACTTTATCTTGTGATTTCATTACTCTCGACAATCTTAATACCAGGTGTAAACAAGACCATTGATTGAGCAGCAGTGAAACATTATTGGATTAGTCTAGGTGTGTCTGGAGTCATTCTGGTCCATTACGAAGCCTACACATCCCCCACCCTTACAATTTTCAAATGACCAAATTTATCAAAGGACATATGGGACATTATCAGCCAGGCACATCAAGTGAGACATATAGCGAGGGAAAATGAGTGAGGAGGGAGCCAGCCACAGCTGTTCAGCCCAGAGAGACTGAGAGAAAGAGACTAATAACAAATCTACTTGCAGTCATGTACCCAGTTTCCTTATTTCACTCAGTTCTTTACTTATATACCTTCTTACAAGTGTTCATTGGCCCAACACAGGTCCTTATTGCTACATAGGTGTCCCTCAGAGCCTTTTGGTTGAACTTGAATCATGGGTACTGTAATAGCAGGGCCCGGGCCACTGCTGGAGGCTCATTATGGGGCCGTAAGAACATTTTAGCCCAATAATGAATATGCACCCACTCCTCTGTAATCATTCATCTATGTACGGCACACTCACAATTACCTTAGAACGTAGGGCATAATGAAGGCTGATGAATTCATTTAGCAGGGAGGGTTTCTCATGCTGTTGGGCCGTGAATCGGAGGAAGGGGGGAGAGAGGTGCACAGGTGACAGCTGGCACACCTGTGCACACCAGTCTTTCATAGACCTAGCCGCATACCAGGGAATGCTGAATATATCAGAGCCAGTCAAATTCCGGGATTACCATGAGTGCTACAGCCCTCTACTGGAGTTATAGTGCACAGGTGTGCAAGATTGACATGATTTAGCCAAGTAGGATGTTCATGTCTTCATGCCTCAGCCTTCAAAGTCAGAATTAATAAGAATGAATAATAATTAACATAATTACAAGATGATAACTCTGAGCTGTTATAATTTATGATTAAATCGTGTGTGTGTGTGCGTGCGTGCATTTTTATGATTTATGAGGACACAAATTTGTATAATGACATGGGTATTACACTGGTATTATGATGTAAACATGAAATATGAGGACATTTCATGAGTCCTCATATTTAAAATAGCTTTAAAAACATACTAAACAGTGTTTTATTAAAAATTTAAAAATGCAGTATGTTTTCTGTGATGGGTAGGTTTAGGGGTAGGGGTAGAATGTACAGTTTGTACAGTATTAAAACCATTACGCCTATGGAATGTCCTCACTTTGATAGAGAAACAAACCTGTGTGTGTGTGTGTGTGTGTGTGGGCATGTTTTTGTGAAATATCAGGACACAAATGTGTATAATGACATGGGTATGACATAGGTATTACAAGGAGAGGGTGATTTATGAGGACATTACCCATGTCCCCACTTTTCAAAAGGCTTATAAATCATACAGAATGAGTTTGTGTGGGAAAGTAAAAGTGTGCACAGTTTCCTGTGATGGTTAGGTTTAGGGGTAGGGGTAGTGTAGGGGGATAGAAAATACAGTTTGTACAGTATAAAAACCATTACGCCTATGGAATGTCCCCACATTTCACAAAAACAAACGTGTGTGTGTGTGTGTGTGTGTCTACACCTATGAAAATTGTTCCAAGCAACTAAACCGTTGAACGTTCTTAATGTAAAACAGAGTAGAGGTTTCATTCTTGAATGTATCATGGTATTTGAACTAATCTATTGAGTTAATGATTCAGTGACTCACTCATAGATAGTCACTTGTTTAATTCCTGAATGAATCAACATTTTTGAACAAATCGGTTGAATGAATGATTCAATGACTCACTCATAAAGACAACCACTAAGTCATTGTAACTTTGTAACCAGCAGAAAGAGCTGCTGATCACCATGTAGCGCTGTTGTTGTTGTCAAACATATTGATATATAAATGTATCAATTCCCAGGGAAAGCAAGAACTGATAAAAGGTAAATGTGTACCTTGAATGCAATGTTAGTCACTTAAGATAAAAATGTAAATGTCTTTTTGTTTCTGGACTATTTTTGACCATCTTATATTCAGCAGCCTTTCCATGTGTTGTATCAGTGTGTGAATCCATTTAAGTGGGATATAGTCCTGATTGACCATGAACTGTTGATTTGTTTATGATTGTTTCTCTCATTTTCCCTTGCATTTTTGGCAATGGGATTACAGTTGGCTTGGCTGCAGAGCTCTGTATGGTGGTTGTGTGCACCTCAGAGAGTAACAGCCTTTAGCAGGCTGGTAATAAATCAAGGCTGTCTCATCCCCCCAGGCACCGAGCCAGAACTCAGACCAATATTTAACTTTCTAATTAAAGAAGAACTCTGCAAAAACAGAGGAACTAATTTCTCTCCTTTATTTGAGAAAGCATCATCCTCTGTAAGTCTCTCTGGAAATGTTGACAATCCAAATGAAGGTTTAGTCTCTTCTGTTTTACTGGCTTTTCCCAGTGTCAACATTGTATGGCTATTCATGCAGAAGTAACTGGGGCTTATCCACCTTCATCTCTGAAAAGTCCTGTGTTAATTTGCTGCCTCGGTCCTGAGTCCATTTTAAACAAATCGCTGTGGACTAAAGGCCAACCCAGGATCTCTTGTGGCACCATAGTGGTTTTTATTCCATGAANACTTTTCTAGGGTTTCCAAACTTTTGGAGGGCAGTGTGTGTATATAATATATATATATATATTATACTTTAAATGCTTTAGCATATCATTAACTATGACCGCTCTGAAGCAGGGGAGTCTCGAGAGAAGCCAGGTTATCCTGGTATATTTTTCTGTTGATGTGAAAAATGGTGTAGATTTAGCAATATGGTGGGTGTATCATTACGATGTTATGATGAACTATGCTTTTCTCCACTGACGTTCTGAGTTCAAAGCATTTGTAAGGATACTGATTGCTAGAAGGCAGCTGACTCTGACATGGCGAACAGGAACATGGTTTGTGTAACATTAGCAACACATTATTAGCTGTTTGATAATATAGTCAAGCAAAAGGCTAATCATATTAATTACTATTATGTGTTCGATGTTGTAAAGAGCATTACCATTGTGCAGCGTTTACCTCAGTAAGTTGAGTGGAGGCAGGGTTCATTTGTATATTCATCGATCCACGTATATTAAATGAGGCAAGAGTGTAGAGTTCCATTCAAGCTATTTTAAGGCATGAAGAAATTGTTTCACAGGAAAAAAACGTTTAAATATGTCATTTTGGTGATCAAAGATGGGTTTTAAGGGATACAATTATTGACTACAGTGGGACTTTAATACCATTTGAATTAGTAACTCTGTTCCACAACTGTTCAACTTTTTTATTTAGTTCATCCTGCATTTTTACTTCAAATAACTGTAAGTTTCCAAGACATGCTGGGGCTTGCTGTGCCCTGGAAGCAAAGCTGTTGTTGATATGTCAAGCACAGGTCCCAGCCCTCGGGACAGGAGATTTGATTGGAAATGGTGTTTTTCCAGCAGGGCAATCATTCAGGTAGATGATTCTTCACTGAACAGACATGGGGCAGAGGAGGAAAGACTTTGTTCACTCTGACGCATACAAACAGTTATTCTCAGTTGTGGCCTGTCGTCCATGTAAATTACAGATAAGGCTCGATTTTGCTTGACATATGATGGATCATTATGTATTAGTTTTCCAAAGAAACACCAGATGTGAAATCCTCCACAAAATCCTCCCCTTTATCTCTCAAAAGAACAGAATCAAATGCATCTTCACGGCTTTCACCAGCAGAAATGTATTTCAGCCATCTCTGAGATGCAGAGAATGTCTAGATTGACATTTCCTTTTTTTAAAAAGGCAGTATTTGTCACTTCCTTTTCAGTGTGCTGAGCAGAGGACGATGTGTCTGCGAGCCCCATATGAGAATTTAATGCATTCTGATGGCGGCTGTGTTGTCGGCCAAGTCAAGCTGAGCCTGTTTTTGTGATTAAACAAAATGAAATTACTGCCAGCAAATGGAAAGCATGATTGATTTTCTCGGCAGATACGGTGTGCGGCTACGCAAAGGCTTGTTTAACTTCATCACAACAAATCCAATAAGGGCTGACACAGTTTCACTCTCTCCAGTCCTCAGAGTGGGTCAGGGGCTCTTCTGGCTTAAATGTGTCTCCCCGTGGAAATAGATACAGAGATTTTCCTGCATACAGTATTAGAGGGCTGTTGACAGCTGAATAATATACGTTCAATCTGTATGTAACCATAAGTGTATGTGTGCGTGCATGTGTGTAAGCCATAATTTAAACATCCTGTCTTCATTTTGCTTGAATGTAACCATTCTGCCTCGTGCTGCAGCAGAACGGAGATGATTAATTATTCCCCTCTCCTCAGTAATGACTTCCATTACTGCCCACTTGTGATTAATTAGTGACAAGATAGAGTGTGTATGCCACCTCCCTGCCTGACCGAATCACACCCCCTCCAACAGTGACTGGCCAGACTGTCTGCTTCTGGTGGACGTCAGCCACAGTTACAGATCACATCCACATAGAAATAGACATATATATGCTGTAATATACCTCGGTATGTCTGGATTTTGTAGTGTATTTCGATTATTTGTGCAGTAGTGAATCAGATGATGTCAAGGTAATGCTTTTCATGGACATTTTTTTTGTAGACTGGGATTTTTGTCACCTTTATGTAAGGCTGTCAGGCATTACAAATGCTTCTGAAGGTCATATATTCTCCAGGCATCCAGCAACAGGCTTGGATTCCCCTCTGGTTTAAAAAAAATAAATGTTCTGTTTTTTATTTGATGTAATCCTAAACTGAAGTATGGATGGGAGAGCCAGTTATATGATTACTATGGAAAATTCCTACCAATATTTCTATTGAATATAATATACACTACAATTCAAAAGGTTGGGTTCAGTAAGACTTTTTTTAAAAATAAATTAGCACTTTAATTCAACAAGGATCCATTAAACTGTTTTCACCATTGATAATAATAAGGGGTGTAACAGTATGCGTGTTTGTATTTGGTTCAGGACTTGTGTGTACCGAACAAATAGTGTTGTTTTAACTGCTGCACGTGCAGTATTTCCCCTTAATTTCAAACATTGCGTTGCACTTCAAACTAAACCATGAACCTAAATGGCTTGCCTTACAGTCAGATGCGTGTGCTGTTTAATGTATTTGAGATGTTTTCATCTTATTGTATACTTACCTGTAAATGTTACAAATTCATACAAGTATTTCCATTTTTGCATAAAGAATTATCCTGAAAGCAAGCGAGTCTACGTTTAACTTGGCAGATGTCAATGAATGAGTGCCAGCAATAAAAAAAAATTATAATAATAAATAAACATTTAATTTTTCCCCTGCTGTACTGAAAACTTACAGAACCGTGACTATAAAAAATGAGGTATGTACCGAACCGTAATTTTAGTGTACTGTTACACCCCTAATTACAATAAATGTTTCTTGAGCGGCAAACCAGCATATTAGAATGATTTCTGAAGGATCATGTGACACTGAAGACTGGAGTAATGATTCTGAAAATTCAGCTTTGCCATCACAGTAATAAATTACATTTTTAAAAATATTTAAATAAAAATCTTTTGTAATAATTTGTAATGAAATTTCACAATATTTCTGCTTTTACTGTATTTTAATCAAATAAATGCACCCTTGGTGAGCAAAAGAGATTTCTTTAAAATCTTCAGGAATAATCTACCGACCCCAAATATTTGAACAGTAGTGTACGTATTTAATGTCATATAAATATTTTACGTTTCTGTCCTGTGTTTTCAGTTGTAAAAATTTACATTACTACATGTGTTTTAGTGAAATTTAAACAAAAAAATTAATTTAAATTACAAGTGATACTGTCAAGCACATGGATGTTTATAAGTTAAGCTCTAGTAAATTCATAAATTGGAATTTAAAATGGTAAAAAGAATTTTGAAATGTCTCTAAAATGTTAAAACAAAACCTACGTCCTTGAATTAGACTCTTTAATTCTAACTGAAAAATCTATAATAGATTCACAACAAAATTCAAAGCATGTCTGTGATTGAGATTCTCTTGAATTTGCCACAGCAAAGCTGGCAAATGTTCTCTCTCTGGCTCCTGAATATCAGGAAGCTGATTTTCCAGCTATTTCTAAACATGAGATAGGAGGAGTTGTTTCCCCCTCTGCTGAATCATTTGCTCTTTATAGTCTGAGTGAGATGAATGTGGTTTGTGATTGCATGGCTATCAAAAGTGTGGCCAAAAAAATGCTGAACAAAAGCAGTGGGAAAACATTAAACAGCAGAAAAGATTTCATTTGCAGCAAGGACAAGAGAAAAGTGCTGAGGCTGGATAATAAGGACTAGAGGAAGAGAAGTGAGAAGGGAGGTCAGAAATCTGTCAAGGCCCCTGGTATTGCTTTGAGGTGAGACCTGAACATCTAAGATAGAGGATTAGTCTTGGATTGACCTGGTGTGTATTATCTGTTCGCAGTCTCCACATGGGAAAGAACGACCTGCTGACTTTCTACGACGGAGATGACTTGACTGCAAAGATACTGGGCCAGTACAGCGGTTCCCGTCCTCGCTTCAAACTCTACACCTCCATGGCTGATGTGACCATCCAGTTCCAGTCGGACCCTGCTACCAACATCTATGGCTACAACAACGGCTTTGTGGTGCACTTTTTTGGTAATGACCTGTTTAACCTTTTCTATGGCACTTTCTCAGCTTCAAGCATGTACATATTCAAAAGTTTGGTGTCAGTATGATTTTTTTTAAAGAAATTACTACATTTATTCCGCAAGGACACATTAAATTGATCATAAGTGACAGTAAAACCATTTTTATTGTTACAAAAGTTAAATAAATGTTGTTCTTTTGGACGTTCTATTCATCAAAGAATCCTGAAAAACATGTATCAGGGTTTCTTCAAAAATATTATGCAGCAAAATTGATTTCAACATTGATAAGGATCATGTGACAGTGAAGACTGGAGTAATGATGCTGAAAATTCAGCTTTGTCATCACAAGAATAAATTACATTTTAAAATATATTCATATGAAAACGGTTATTATAAATGGTAAATATATTTCGCAATATTACTGTTTTGCTGTATTTTTTATCAAACAAATTCAGCCTTAGTTTTTAATGTTTCTTCTTTCACAAACCCCAAACCTTTGAATGGTACTGTATGTCAGTCTCATTAACCTCAATTGCAGTCAGATGAAGCTCATTAATTATCTGCTTATGAGATTTATTTGAGATGCCGCTGGGATTGCCAGTCTCAGTTTGATGAAAAGGTGATGCGGAGACGAAAAAGGGAGAGAGAGGTTATAGACCGAGAGCCACAGCTGGTTTCGTCCTCACCTTTCCTGGGGATAAAGTGAAGGTCATTCTATCAGCTTCTCTTGGTGGCCGACTACTGCGCGATATCAGAAAAAATATAATAAGTTCTATTCTGAGGGTGGAGGAATGCAGATGATTCTTAGAGTGGACTGAAATGGACTGTTTTTCCATTTCCTTCATGCAGCACAGAGGGAGGATTCCTCCGGCAGCTTCTGCAGGTGCAGGGGATTTGGCCTGGCAGAGGCGCTAACAATTACAGTGCATGTTTGTACTCATTAACCGCATTTGTTGGGTGCCATGCCCTCCTCTGCTCTGCCACTCTAAGAATGGACATCAGCAAAATGCCAGCTGTCTTGTGCTGCTGCTATTCATGTTTTTAATCACAGCCAAGCTGATTCCTAGCATTTGATTTATCAGTCATTAGGCACAACACCTGTGGTTTGTTCAGGGACAAGGTGAGAAACAAAGAAATTGCTTGCAAACATTATTGAACATTCTGTTTCTCCCTCTCTCCCTCTTGCTTTGCAAATCAAACTAATTGAGTCTTTATAGGAATGGAAATCATGATTGAGAACTCACTGATGTCTCAGTTGTTTCTTCATGAAAGGTGTGCGATGAAATAGAAAGAAATTGAGAATTTTGATTGAAGGGATAGTTCATTTTTCACCCTCTTGTTGTTCCAAACTTAAATTACTTTGGAACTCAAATTGAGATATTTTGAAGAATGTTTTAACTGTTTTTGTCCATATAATGAAAGTCAATGGGGTCCAAAAACAACATTGGTCTGCATTCACGTTCATTGTATATACAATAACAACAAAAAAAACTTCATTCTTCTTTTATGATCCATGGAAGAAAAAAGTCTGAAATGACATAAGGGTGAGTCAACGATGACAGAGTATTCTTTTTTGGGTGAATGATCCCTTTACGTCTTTCAGACGTTTAAAGATTAAATGAGATCTCACAGATGTCTCTGTTTGGACAATGTGTTTAATGTTAGTTTCAGTTGTTAAATAACATTTCAAAGTGTTTAAATTCTTTCTTTCTTTTTTTTTTTTTTTTTACTGTTTTTATGTCAAGCGGTACAACCAATTAGTAGTTGTACCACCTGACATGGAAAGTGTAGCTACCTACCAATACTTGAAATTAGCCGTTTTTACCAGTATTTGAAAGAGATCTACAAACGTTTTCACTCTGCCACAAGGATCAGTTGGGGTCCTCTGGATTATGCAAAACATGGTTACTGTTATTACCTTGTCAGTTCATAATAAAAGAACCATTTTTGCAGTTGTGCCACCCTGACATTTGAGAATATACAAATTGCTGGACAAAGGTTTTTCAATTTTTCAACAGCTTTAAAACTACTGATACTGATTATTTAGTTATATTTTTTTTATTATTAAGATGCCTTTCTAAATAGTAAATGTACTTAAAAATGAATTCAAACTAAATAGGTTTTATAGAATAAAGTGATATATGTCATGAATTTATCAGATTATTTTAAAAGGACTTAATGCACTTGGACACAAAAAATGCATGTCATGTCATTGACCCATGGACAAAAAAACACTAAGACATTTATCAAATCAAATTCATTTATCAATCAAAAGTCAGAGATTGTCATATGATCTTTTTCATATGAAATATTTCTCATAAGATTCTCCCAAAATAATCTGTGTTAGGCAAACATTCACTTTATAGCTCTATACTCTCACCGTATATATTAAGCAGTTGTCTCATATGATTTTAGGAGAAATATCTTGATTCATCAAATTATTTTTTTCTTTTTGCAGAGGTTCCCCGTAATGACACCTGTCCAGAGCTTCCAGAGATCTCTAACGGCTGGAAGACCACATCTCACCCTGACCTGGTGCATGGCACGGTGGTGACCTATCAGTGTTACCCGGGCTTCGAGGTGGTGGGCACCGAAATGCTCATGTGTCAGTGGGACCTGACCTGGAGCGGAGACTTGCCCAGCTGTGAAAGAGGTGAAAAAACACACACACACATACTCATGATGATAACCACTCTCTCTAAAATCCATTTTCACCCCACTTCCAAACCAACACGCACTCACTGCCTATTGATCAAGAGCAATGCTGTGCTCCGAAACTAGATGAGCTTTTGAATTCCATTTGAGGGGGGAATTTCACAAGTGCCTGTTCGCCTCTGCAACTCGGTCCCATTCAAGGACAGGCGAGAAGTGAAGGAGGGCTTTGTGGGTAATCACTCACTTTTCTTTCGAGGGCGACTTTACGGATGAAGCAGGCGCCATTTCACTTTGCAGTCTTGGTGCATCTTCCTCCCTGTGCTCATGCCTTATGATACCTTTGTGAACATGATTTCTGTGATTTTGCGAGAATTGTGATTTCACTCTACACCGCCTCTTGAGACCGCATCGAGTGTTTCATCAACAAATTTCAAATCAGGGTAGCTCCGTGGCTTACTGTTGTAGCCAAAGTCACTCCAGTGCATGAAATGAATTCTTGTCGCCTGGCTATTGTGTAGCTTGGACTCTCTGTGTGTGAGTGTGTAATACTGCAAGCTCCCAGGACGTCCGCAGACATTCGTTGCTTGAAGTATCCGCAGACAGAGCACATGCATGACCCCGGGCTCCAGGTCCCGCCGCTGTCCCTCACAAAAACAGCAGGCCAAAAGCAGCGGGGACCGTTATCTGGTTCAAAGCTTCTCACCCGCCACGCAAACATCATTAATTTTACTCGCCTCTCCCGTCCCCTCTTACTGCACCTGTACTGCTGTGTTTGCAGCTGGGCAGGCTGGAGCAAAGTAATCTTTTTATTATTCTGCGCTGGATGTCCGTACACTGCCCTGAGATCAAAGTTACATGTTCTTCTTGCCTCATACTGTCTGGATGAGATGAGCGGTGGCCCCTGGCACTCTTGATTTTGTGGAACCACATGTATGACGTGAGATGTGAAGAACAAAGGAATCAGAAAACATGTACCATGAATGCACCGTATATTGATTTGGATAAAAGTGTCTGCTAAATCCATAAATGTAATGTAAAAAAACAACAACAAAAACAGGTAGCAAGTAAAGGATGTGGAAACTGCAAGAATCACTAAATAAAATGGTTAATCATTTATTCTGTTCCAAAGGCATTGTTTGCTCAACAAATGTTTGTATTTAAGTCATTGGTGCCACCCTCAGGTGAAAGTGAGAACTACAATACAAATCAACTAATTAGTTGACTGTAACTTTGAATGCCTAACATATAGGCTTGTTACATATTGTATAAAATTGAATATTGCATGTTTATAGTGCCATATTAATGTATTTACATGTTTTATTATGCTGCTTAAATTGCAAAGCCATTAAAATAATAATTTTTCATGTAGACTACCATTCAAAAGTTTGGGGTCATATTTAAGTTAATATTTTTATTCAGCAAAGATGCATTAAATCAATTAAAAGTGACAGCAAAGAATTTTCAGAAAAGGAAAAAAAATCTAATAAATGCTGTTCTTCTGAACTTTGTAAGAATCCTAAAAATTCAGCTGTGCAGTCACAGGAATAAATTACATTTTGAAATGTATTAAAATAGAAAACAGTTATTTTTAATTGCAATAATTTGTTCCTTTTTTTTTTTTTGCTGTAAGTAAATGCAGCCTTGGTGAGTGTGAGAAACTTTGGGCTTTTATAATATATTTATAATTTTTTTAATGCAGTTTAATGTGGGTGGAACATGTAGCTGAACGTTTGCTTCTTAAAGGTGCAATAGGTGATTCTCTACAAAAAAACATTTTTGTTATACTGGTTGAAAGTCTCCTCATATCCTGATAGCAATCACTATGTTAAACGGTGTAAATATATTTCTATATATTGTCTGTGGAAGGCGTAGGACCATAAAATGTAAATTCAATCATTATATTCGGTCCGAATTAAATAATACGATGTCCTACCTGCCTGCCAACATATGTTTTTACATTCCCTCACGCACCCTGTTCACGCAGACATCATACGTCATCAGTGCGTTTCATGCTATGCAGAGTTTATGTAGAAAGACCTTTTACAGTTCCTATTGCATAAAAACAATGAGCTTATGCTGCATTCTTGCCATAACTAACATAATTAAGAGATGGCAACCCGTGACGTTCTAACAGGGAGCTGTTCACGTCCTCAGACTCGAAATTATGCGTATCCATGTCAACAGTTTCAACACCGAAATGAATCTGCAACAGTCAGGTACAAGCTGACTAAGTTGTTTACATTCATTATTATTGTAATGTTGTGTGCTTTGAGTCATGAGGTAGTTTAACACCGTCTCTTGTGACACGCTTGCCTAGAGCGTGTAGTTTAGAGTGTGTGTTTTGGAGGAGGCGTGGCTTTGGATAATGATTTGCAGGGAGAGTGGGATCTTTCAATGTTAACAGGTTAACGTTAGCATTTCCCATATCACCTACTGCACCTTTAACTTTGGTTGAA
>RJVU01057378.1:1475858-1506589 GCA_003731715.1 Anabarilius grahami
TTTATCAAATGCACAATAGAGACTTGTTCAACAGAGATGAATTTTAATATTGTTTCAACTCCATTTCTTTGCCAGTCCTGTCATGCCCAGACCCAGGCACAGTGGAGCACAGTCGCAGAGTGATGTCAGGTCCGCGTCTTATTGTGGGCTCTACAGTCCAGTACATCTGTAACAAAGGCTACTCACTGTCAGGAAACAGCCTCCTCTCATGCTACCACCGTGACTCAACCGGCCCCAAATGGAGCGAGAAGCTGCCCAAATGCATTCGTGAGTACCTGATTTTAATCACAAATATACACACCTACAGGCACACACAAAGTGGTTGTTAACTGTATAATAATTAAAATTTAATAAATTTACAATGAAGTCTATATGGTTTAGATCACAGTAAAAACTCCAAAACCATTCAAGAAGAACTTTTCGTTTTTACAGAAGTGGTAGCATAGAACTAACAAATACATATTTGTGAATGTGTGTGTGCATATATTTGTGTTATATAGCTGATTCGTATGAGCCGTGTAGGAACCCCGGCACTCCTCCCTATACCATTCAGAGCTCTGAGAAGCATGCGTATCAGGCTGGAGAAACTCTGCGCTTCTCCTGCATGAGTGGGTATGAGCTCCATGGTGAGCCTGTTCTCCGCTGTGTCCCCGGGCACCCTTCCAAATGGAGCCATCCACCCCCGCTGTGCAAAGGTAGTCTGTGTGTTTTGCAATGTTCATGATGTGTGATCTGCATACTATATCATTCAAGGCCTCTTTTCTGTCTGCAGTGGATGTTTATTTATTAATATGTTGTTTCTCTTCAGGGAAGAGAGTGTTTGTTTTGAATAATTGGTATGACAAGCAACATTTTCTCATTTGTTAAAAGCTCTCACTTTTCTCCCAGCGGTAGCACAGGAGTACATCGATGAACGTAGGCTGGATGGTAAGAACTTTTGCATCTTAGAAATACACATACATTTGTCATCACAGGGATCCATCTCAACTTATTTTATGTATTTGTTATACTTTGTCCCCTACTAGTGGCCAATGCAGATTTCAGTATGGAGGGAGCCAGTGTGGCTGTTTCCATTTTCATCCCAGTGGCCGTAATCATAATTATCATTTTGTCAATATATTTCTACTTTTCAAGGTAAGTGGCCCTACTTTTTCTGCACTTATTCTACACTTAAACATTTATACAGTGTCATTCAAAAGTTCCCGTATAATTAAATCAATCAAAAGTGACAGTAAATATGTTTTTATAATATTTTTTTCCTAATAAATGCTTTTGAATTTTTTTTAACTTGAAATTCTGTTGAACTTTCTTTTCATCAAATTATCCTGAAAGAAATGTGTTCATCAAATAATCCTGATGCCAAAATCAATGTTTTCATGATATTTTCATAATCAAATACAGCACACTTTTCAAGCTAAACATTTAACAAAAATATAAATGAATAAAAAATAATATTAAAAGTATTTGGACTCCCATGTGAACTTGAGGGGAGAACTGACTTCATAGTTCATTAATCCACTAAAAACATCATTTGGACCAACTGGTAAAAAGTAATTAGTTAAATGACATTAGTTGTGAGAAGAGGTCAGACACATTTTGTTTGCAAATGGAGATCATTGTTCTGCCACGATTCTGAATAGATGACCAAACTAAAAAAACGTCATTTACTAAAGGTTCTAAGAAAATGTTAGTTGCTGCAGTCTATTTTAAAAATATCAATTAATTGAATGAATTATTATTATTATTGAATGTTTGAATGATTCAATTTCTCACTCATAAAGACTTCACGTTTCATTGCTGGATGAATCATAATTTTTGAACGATTCTCTTTAATAAATGATTCAATGACAAATACATTTTTTAACAGTCACTTGTCGCCATCTACTGGTGTAACAATGTAATTGATACAATCTTTATTTGAAGTCATTATTTTCAAAGGGTGATTTACTCTATTTTGAGTATTCACTTATTCCTGTCGTTTAGGAATAAGATTGCATGGATATTTGAATCAAGATAGTGATCTTTTCACGATTAATCAGCTCAGACATGTGGTTTGACATTTTATTATGTAATGCAATGAAATTTGTGCAATGTTTGTGACAATTATAGTTCAAATTTCTCTCCTCTGGTTCATACAAGTGCAAGGCATATGAATTGTTGTGGTTTGTTTGTTTCAGGGTGCAGGGGAAGTCTCTACGTCTGTCTATGTCCACATCACCACAATATGATCACATCAGAGGAGAGTCAGCTTTTGAAAACCCCATTTACGAGACTGCAGTAAGTAAAGCATGTGTTCGCCAAAAGGCTACATTCATTGGCAACCTCCTCATCACTTGTAATATAAGTGTGTTTCCACCCATCGCATCCATTTGTTGTGATATTTCATGGCAGGACTGTGAGGTACTCATGTGTTCAGTCTTACAGGTGCACATCTGCACTTTGAACACCATCTGCGTTGCCATATTGCGGGTTCATTTCTGTTATCTAATTGGCTGTAAAGTGCCATTCTGGAGTTGAAATGAAGTGGCACACAGAGCCACGCCCTCATCATCTCATCATTAGCGATCACACAGATTTACAGAATTACCAGTGGGGCAGAACACAGAAGAGGAAGTGATACATTTAACCTCATTATTGCAGAGTCTATTGGCATATCACAGCAACCTCTGCTTCACCTGCTCTCATTGTTCAGTATTCACATTCAGCTCAAAGATGTAGTTAACTTACAAATTAAAATTCTGTCATCATTTACTCCCTTTCATGTCACTCCAGACCTGTGTGAATTTTTCTTTCTTCTGTGGAGCACAAAAGGGATAAATTTAGCACAATGCCCCAAGTGGATGGGGACCAATGCTTGTTGTGCTCCAAAAGTATCATATGGTCAAATGGCATTGTAAAAATAGTCCGTATGACTTTGTAATACAGGTCTTGTGAAGATATATAATAGCTTCAAAGGCACAATTTGTACGATTTTCGCTTCAATATCACCTCCCATGATTCCGCGCTCAATTTCGGCGTCATCATGCTACACTTTTGTTTTGAATCGGCGACCTCTAGTGGTGAAAAATTACATATTGTGCCTTTAAGTGACAAACAAACCAAAATTTATTTTGTTATTAACTGAAAAGTCTTTTTTGTGTTCGTGTACACTACTGTTCAAATGTTTGGGGTCAGTAAGATTTATTTTTTATTTTTTATAAATTAATACTTTTATTCAGCAAGGAGACATTAAATTGACCAAACGTGACAGTAAAGTGCCATTTCTTACAAAAGTTTTTTCTTCTTCAAATAAATGTTGTTTTTTTTAACTTTCTATTCATAAAGGTATTGCGGTTTCCACAAAAAAAAAGTACCACAACTGTTTTCAACATTGATAATAATAAGAAATGTTTCTTGAGCAGCAAATCAGCATATGAGAATGATTTCTGAAGGACCATCTGACACTGAAGTAATTCAGCTTTGTCATCACAGGAATAATTATTTTAAACCGTTAAACAAATTAAACAGTTGTTTTAAATTATACAGTCGTGTGAATAGGTCTTTGCCCCCTTCCTGATTTTTTTATTTTTTTGCATGTTTGTCACACTTTAATGTTTCAGATCATCAAACAAATTTAAATATTAATCAAAGATAACACAAGTAAACACAACATGCTGTTTTTAAATGAAGGTTTTTATTATGAAGGGAAAACAAAATCCAAACCCACATGGCCCTGTGTGAAAAAGTTTTTGCCCCCTGCTGTTAAAACATAACTTAACTGTGGTTTATCACACCTGAGTTCAGTTTCTCTAGCCACACCCAGGCCTGATTACTGCCACACCTGTTTGCAATCAAGAAATCACTTAAATAGGACCTGCCTGACGTGAAGTAGACCAAAAGATCCTCAAAAGCTACACATCATGTTGAGATCCAAAGAAATTCAGGAACAAATGAGAAAGAAAGTAATTGAGATCTATCAGTCTGGAAAAGGTTAAAAAGCCATTTCTAAAGCTTTGGGACTCCAGCGAACCACAGTGAGAGCCATTATCCACAAATGACGAAAATATGGAACAGTGGTGAACATTCCCAGGAGTGGCCGGCCGGCCGACCAAAATTACCCCAAGAGCGCAGCGACGACTCATCCAAGAGGTCACAAAAGACCCCACAACAACATCCAAAGAACTGCAGGCCTCACTTGAGGTCAGTGTTCATGACTCCACCATAAGAAAGAGACTGGGCAAAAATGGTCTGCATGGCAGAGTTCCAAGACGAAAACCGCTGCTGAGCAAAAAGAACATTAAGACTCGTCTCAGTTTTGCCAGAAAACATCTTGATGATCCCCAAGACTTTTGGGAAAATACTCTTTAGACTGACGAGACAAAAGTTGAACTTTTTGGAAGGTGTGTGTCCCATTACGTCTGGCGTAAAAGTAACACAGCATTTCAGAAAAAGAACATAAAATATGGTGGTGGTAGTGTGATGGTCTGGGGCTGTTTTGCTGCTTCAGGACCTGGAAGAGTTGCTGTGATAAATGGAACCATGAATTCTGCTGTCTACCAAAAAATCCTGAAGGACAAGAAACCTCTGAATGGCTGAAGAAAAACAAAATGAAGACTTTGGAGTGGCCTAGTCAAAGTCCTGACCTCAATCCTATTGAGATGCTGTGGCATGACCTTCAAAAGGCGGTTCATGCTTGAAAACCCTCCAATGTGGCTAAATTACAACAATTCTGCAAAGATGAGTGGGCCAAAATTCCTCCACAGCGCTGTAACAGACTCATTGCAAGTTATCGCAAACGCTTGATTGCAGTTGTTGCTGCTAAGGGTGGCCCAACCAGTTATTCGGTTTAGGGGGCAAGCACTTTTTCAGGGCCATGTGGGTTTGGATTTTGTTTTCCCTTTATAATAAAAACCTTCATTTAAAAACTGCATGTTGTGTTTATTTGTGTTATCTTTGATTAATATTTAAATTTGTTTGATGATCTGAAACATTAAAGTGTGACAAACATGCAAAAAAATAAAAAATCAGGAAACACTTTTTCACACCACTGTAATAAAATTTCACAATATTGCTGTACTTTTGATCAAATAAATGCAGTCTTGGTGATCAAGGCTGTAATATTTAAAATATTAAAAAATCTTACTGACCCCAAGATTTTTAAACGACAGAGTATGTATTTCTAATTTGTTTCACTTATGCTCAGTTCTAAAGTATATCTTTGGCTAGAAATTACTCTAGTGTGTGATTTTTATTAAAAAAAAAAAAAAAAACTATATCCAGTCATCAAATTACTGGGGGAATTTCAGGAAAGGTGCCTTTTCAAGCACAGCAGCTTTGGTTTATCACTCTGTCACTTTGATATGTTCCTTGGTGAGCATAAGAGACATTTTAAAAACATAAAAAAATATTACCAACCCCAAACTTTTGAACCATGTATACAAACATGGAACTTATGTGAAGACATCAGGTTTTACAATAATGATGCCAGATCTCTGTGTGTTGCATCACTCTTAGTTGCATGACAATCAACAACCAGTGAGATTTACTATTTTGAATATGCATAAGTCAAATAAGTATGGTAAAAAAAAAAGCTTCTGGGAAGGGAAAAAAGAAAGTCATACAGGTTTAGTATGACATGAAATTGACTAAATGATAACAGAATCTTTATTTTTTTGGGGTGAACTATCACTTTCATTCAAAGAAAAATAAATCTGATGCTTTTTGACCCACATTTACTTGCTCAATCACTTACATTTGCACTTTCTCTTCTCTCTCTGCATCTGCATCCCTGAAGAACAATGAGGTGAGATTTTGACTGTCAGTACTTTTACACTGATATATAGACTTTTTCCCCAGCCTGCTGCGTGTAGCATGTGTTACAGACTGCAGGTTATTCACACCTCTTACGTGCTGTGCTAGTGTCCCTCCAGATCTCTCTCTGTGTGCTGTAGCACTCATAACACAGTCCCAGCAGCACCTACTGCCTGTATATACTAAACCGCTCAATAACAGTTTCAGGCCCCCAGGGCCAAGTCTGCGTTTGACTGTATGTAAGTGTTTGCGGCTGGACAGATGAGTGTCTGTGCATGTATGTGTGCTGGTTCCTCTTGCACTAATGCCCTGAAGTCATGTTCTGGAATTATTCGTGTCAGGATTCAGGAAGTAAAGATGATGCAAACAGGGGATCACAAGCACCTCTCTCAGGTGTGAAGAGACATGACTGTCTAATGACAAGTTTAGAAAAGACTGCATTTACAATAAGCAGAGCCAATCAATATTGTGTTTTAGATATGTAATTTCAGCATTTTAAAGGTTTGTTTTTATTTCATATGAGTTATTGACTTTGCATGCTCTCTTTTTTTCATACACATCTAAAGGCTTTTTACATAATCTACTATTTTGTGTTCATGTGTTAGATACCATCTCATTGTCATTGCCCAATACTTTATCCTCCCACCTCCATCATGTTTCCATTGCTGATTATTATTTTTAAGTTCTTTTCCTGCTTAAGTTGCATGGTATTTTTGATTTGTACAGAGACCTATGATTCAAAGCAGCCACCAGAGGTACTCTCTAGGATTCTGTTGTAAAGAAAGAGCCTGTAAGGAGAGTTGATCAATGGAATAGCATCACATGGACGAGACTGAGAAGGTTTGAACCACTGGTGTAGGGCGTCTCCATCTTTAGCATCTCTTTCATGTTGTGTTTGCAGTCGGCATTTGGTTCACATATTCCCACCCCTCACAAAATGAAATGTTTTATATATATATGTATATGAATGTTTGTATTATATTTGATGTGTGTTTGTTTGTTTGTTTGGTCCGCAGGACACGAGAGAATACGAAGTCTCCATTTAAGTAAAACAAAGCTCGTTTTAGCATGGAGGACCACAAGCCTTTCTCTGCATTGTGGAAGATCTTTCAGTTCCTCTCACATCTTGTGTAGCCAACTCTGCTCTAATTCTCACCTACCTTCTCATCTTTTCTCATCTGCTGTAAATATCACCTTGCTTCTGAGGACTTACACAAGTGAAGAGTGTGGACAACATGATATTATTTTTGTAGAGCTTCAATAGCATTGTCCTAGCAGAAATGCTTGTACAGTTTTTACCCGTAATTGAGCCAAATTAAGGAATTCAAAACATGAATGACAATAGGGGAAACCATGTTATTTAGGTGATTGATGTCTCTCTAAACAGATTTATTTATTTAAGTTTTTTTATTTTTGCACAACAACACCCCCCGTCCAAAAAATACATTTTATGTAATACACATTATGTATAATGTAAAGTCACATTGTGAGATAAAAAAAAAATCACAAGTATGAGAAATAGTTGCAGTGGTGAAATATAAACAAAAAAGTAATTAAGTAAAGTAATTGCACAATATATAGTTGCAATTATGAATAAAGACATGATAGGCAGATATGAGCTTCTATAGCAATGACATGCCGTTCAATAGTTTGGGGTCGGAACCATTTGTTATATGTTTTTGAAAGAAGTGTCTTATGCTCACCAAGTCTGAATTTATTATCAGTCTTCAGTGCCACATGATTATTTTTATTATTATTATCAAAGTTGAAAACAGTTGTGCTGCTTTATTCACATTTTTTTCAGGGTTCTTTGATGAATAGAAAGTTCTAAAGAACAAGTATTAATTTCTTCTTTTTTTAAATTTTTTTTTTTTAATCTTACTGACTCCAAACTTTTGAATGATAGTGTACATCATATCCAGATAAATTTGTCATAAATGTAATGGTAATCATAGCATTTCAAACATGAATTCCATCCTATGAAAAAAAAAAACACTATAAAACAATTGTTGATTGAACAATTAAACCATTGCATGGTTTGCAGTTAATACTTTTTTATTATTTGAATTTTCCACATCATGAAAATGAGATATTTTGCTTACAAAGTGATTATAAACTTTCAAATAACATCTGCCAGTTTTATGAAGTGTCGTGTCCTGCATGGAAACTGGTGCATCTGTATCCAGTGCTGTGAAGTGGGTTTCCTATTTCATTGGGGTGGTCTTAAACATTTACGTTAACCTAAATTATGATTCGCCTGTGTGTACAGTGTCAAATAAAGGACTGCTGGGGAAGTGCTCTCTTTCTCTGCCCTAAATTTCAAAAGTAGAAATCTATGTACAGGAAGTTCTTGTAAATCATCCCTCCTTCACTGATCAATTGGCTCTGATTTTTTGATTTCCGTTTATTTTTGTATGTTTTTATACATATTATGGAACAAAATAACAATTGACTGTACTCTTTCGGCAGGCACTCTTAATATATAAAGAATGTACATAAAATTTGTATTAGATATGGCTTCAATGTATGTATATATGAGGTTTATCTATTATAGAATAGATCTTTGTTCATCATTTCACCCTGTCTGTTAATATCAATGATATGGATCATCTAAAAGAGTTACGTACTTGGTCTCCATTTGAATGTTGTCCGTATTGATTGAAATATGTCATTTCAATGTAATTAGCAAAAGCTGCCAAAAACATCACAGTCGGTCACATGACAGACTTGCATTGTGAGTGTACGTTTCAGTGTTTCACTGTCTCAAATTGAACAACAGTGTTTTGGGAACATAAGAAACAACATTTAATGGAATTCAAGGAACTCAAGTGCATTTTTCAGTCTGATAATATTACATGCATTACATTCATATTTATTCAGTTATCCAAAGCAACAAGACAACATGAGCAGTTCAGTAATATGAGAAGTGCTGTAATTTATAAGAGAACTGAAAAATTGTGAAAGAATAGTTTGGGTTTTTTATGGGTTTTTTTTTTTAGTGCATTGCTGGGATTCAGTCAAGAATTCATGGAATAAATCTTGAGATGCTTCTTGATAGCTGTTGGCTGTTTGGGATTATCTTGATTCAGAATACATTTTTAGTTTATTGTACTGTCCTGTAATTATTTTACCACAATATTGTCAGATCATATCTTCAATTAAAAATGATATTCCATTGGATTGGGCTGTTTTATTTTTGTCTTCATAAACTATTATTTACCCCTTTTCTTTATTATGATATTTTACACCTTGCTTAAAGGGATAGTTCACCCAAAAATGAAAATTCTGTTAAGTCTAAATTAAATCTGTTCAGTGTATAAAGCAATCATGTCTCTTCTGAAAATTTGGACTAAACCACTCAATTCATATGAATTAGTTTCTTCATGAACTTTTTGAAGCGTCAAAGTGGTAGTTGCGTAGCTGTAAATCTCTCATTAAAAATTTCATTCAAAATATCTTCATTTGTGTTCCGAAGATGAACAAAAGGCTTACGGGTTTGGAACGACATGAGGGTGAGTAATAAATGACAGAATTTTAATGTTTGAGGGGTAAACTAACCCTTTAAGAGAAAACATGACCTGCAGGCTCGTAGAGTTATTCTGTTATTCCTCCAGACTAACGCTAGGAGGAGCCCTTCCTCTCTTCGTCTCAGTACGCATGCGCAGACTTCATTCCTTCCCAGCTCGAGTCAGAGGAGGGCAGCGCCAGCCAGTTAGCATAGCTACTAGCAATGGCTTTTCATAACAACACCTCTGCTCTTCACTGCTGTCATCTGAACACCATCCACGAGTGTTTCTGCACATAAGGACCTAACCGCCGACAATCAATCCAGCAGACTTGCTTTGTGAAGGAAAGCGCTTTTTTGGTCAGTATGCGATGGGGACAGACAGCTGTGGATTTCTACATGCATCTTTGCAGGCGGCTGCTGCTGAAGCAGAGGATGCTGCTAGGCTAGCGAGCTAGGCCTTTACATCCCATATGAACCCCTCAATACTGCACAAGACAACAACTTGCATTCAAAATAGGAAGGATATTTGCACTTAAATTAGACTTTGGGCGATTCAGCAGCTCTCGTTTAGCACCAGACCTCGGGCGACATGTGTGCTTTTGTTTGTTGATAGCTGCTAACTAGCCGAACATCGAGTAGCCAATCCGCTATCTTGTTAGATTATCGACCAGTTTAATTTCTCCCGGACGGCTGAAGGACAGCAGGAAAACCCGACTGGATTTGGAGAAAGCGAGACCTGCTGTTCGGTTTTGTGTTCATGCTACATTTCAGCTGTGTGAATGTGGGACAAAATGGAGACCCCGAAGATTCTCTACGATTTGGACACGTCTGGGGGCCTAATGGAGGTAAGCCTGTCTGCCCTTCAGCTGTGCCACAAATCACTGCCTTATGCGAGTTATAATACAGGCATACAAGGATTAAATGAACCCGAATGACAGTAAGTTGCAGAATGGACGTGAGTCGCTTTGGTGAGTTTATCCAGAGCTGGGCTTGTTGCAGAAACGTGAACAAAACTTGGCTATATAGCAACCGAACAGTTTTCATTGGTGAGCTCACGTGACCAGATCTGATTTGACATGGAAAAAAGTTTAATGACCTACTCGTAGTTGAATGCAGTGGTCCTGGAGGTCCCCCAGGACTGCACACTCTGCGGGTTTCTCTAAACTAACACCCGATTTTACTCCAAAATCTGCAATAGGTTTATCAGATTTGGATTATATCTAAAACCTGCAGTGGTTCGGTTGGAAACACCCGTTAAATGTGTGAATAGACTTTCTGTCACTTTAAACACTTCAGGAGGTAACACTGCATGCATGCTTATAATATAATAATTGTCATTATGTTCCAGCAAATTCAACAGCTGCTCGCACCTCCGCGCTCTGAGGATGGAGAGAAGAGACGTAAACCAGAGAGGGAGACCAGAAGAGGAGGCCGAGCCACAAACCACGACACCTGTGATAGCTGCCGTGAGGGAGGAGATCTGCTCTGCTGCGATCACTGTCCGGCTGCTTTTCACCTGCAGTGCTGGTATGTTTGCAATGCGTTTTCATATAGTGTCAGGGATCAACGGTAAAAATGGTCCGAGCCAGTTGACTGAACCTTTGTTTGGCCTTGTCTGTGTTTATGTACATGTCTGTTTATGCTGCTGACGTTACGAAGATGTATAAACATCATAAAGATATTTATCTGGTTGGTTGATTTGGATTAAGAGTGGTTAGTAATGGGTTATACCGTTCTTTTGTAGCAAAAGTGTTAATGAATTTATAGCTGTCAACATAACATTAAATGGAAAAATAAATAAAACAAACAAACGCATGACAGTTCTAAAGTTCAGACAGCGATACTGTGAAATATTGCAATTTAAAATAATTTTCTAATTGAATATAGCTTATTTTAAAATGTAATTTATTCCTGTGATGCAAAGGAATACTCATGTCTTCAGTGTCACAAGATCCTTCAGAAATCATTAAAATATGCTGACTTGGTTCTCAAGATAGACTTCTATTAATGTTGAAAACAGTTGTGCTGATTAGTGCTTAATATTTTTGTGGAAACAAATAAAAATATATTTAATTTTTAAAATTATAAATATCTTTAATGTCACTTTTGATCAATTTAATGTGTCCTTGCTGAATTAAAGCTATAATTTATCTAATTTATGTTTGTGGTAATGGTTGCACCTTTAATTTTTTTTTATATACATTTTTGGGGGGAATAAAACAGAAACTACAATCAGTTTGGCAGTTCAGCGTGCAGAAGCTTATCGCTGTAGCATAATCACTGTAGAATGCTTGACTGCTAACTTTGCATATTGTTTTATGCACACCACTTCCTCCTCCAAAAAAGGACATTTAGAAGTCTTTTGTTCACTGACAGCCTGAGCTTGAGCTAAAGTATTAATGCACATTTACTCCAAGAACAAAAAAGTAATTGATGCCTACAGGTTTTTTGTTTTGTTTTTTTCCCACATCTCGCGTAAGAATAAATTCCTCTCGTTTTGAAGGCTCAGCTGTGTCTTATAATCTCTTATCATGGATGTTTTGTTTGGATGGAGTCACTCCTGCCTCATTTCATTTGATAGCTGTTTAATGTTTGTTTTCTGCCATGCTCTACTAAGAAAACTCTTAGTTTTTACTGCTATTGTCCTGTGCTTATCACTGAGGGGAAGTAAATGTATTGTTATTCAACAACTCTGTCCTGATTTGTTCGGCTGTGCTTCACATTAAATTGATCCACCCTTTCTCTTGGCTGATGTAATATAGAGCTAGTCTACAGTCACTGTATGACAAAGAAAAAAAAGTATTGTATTTACATATTTGTGGCGCATCAATCATCATTTGCGCCATGTAACCTAAATATTACGTCCTTGTGGTTAAGCCTGTTTCAACTTGTAGATTTGTGAGACCAAAACAGTTTCAGTGTGATTGCTGCATTTTTTTTCATTATTTTATTTTTTTCATCTAGCACATTGAATAAAACCTGTGAACTTTCACTATATTTTTCATGCGAAAATGCAGCTGCAGAGTTTACATACATTTTAAAATGTGTAAAAAGCAGTATTGTGTTTCTGAACATCCAGATTTGTGAAAGAAATTTCATTCTTCACAGTAATCCGCCTTTGAGCAGAGAGATGCTGCCCCCTGGTGACTGGATGTGTCATCGCTGCAGCGTGCGCAAAAAGGTTGGTGCAGTCATATTTGCCCTTGCTTTGTCTTGCATTATCTTTGCACATTTAGCAGGTTTTTCTTCAAAAATGGTCTTCGGTGGTGGCGGATGAACGGGTCATTTACACACAGTACAAAGTACCTTAGCCACATAAACTGTGAGCCCAGTACTGACAATAAATCCAAAATGAATGCCAGTTTGTAATATTAACTTATCCTATTTATTTATTAAATAAAAAATAATCTCTGTCAGGACAGATCATAAAACAATGTGCTAAGAACTATTATATATTTAAAAATCTGTGAATTTATATGTAGAAAGTCACTGAGTGGCCAATTCGAAAAGTAAGTAATAAAATGAACAACAAAGTAACACATTACATAGAAATAGTGGCAGGTCTGATATTTTGCATTTACACTCTTGCACAGATCATTTGACATACAGTATCAAATTTCGTCCATTGCCATGGTTATCACTGTCAGTCAGATTCAGTTGCTCATTTAAGTATGGTTGTCAATTCAGAAACTTTGCAATGTGTAGTTAGCAGTATGAAAAATATATATTACGTACATAAAGCGAGCAAAGATCGCTGCCATTATATTCACGGAAGCTGTCAATTACAACGTGAGGTACACAAAGCTGCACTCTTGTGAAAACTCTGGTTATAATCAATAAAGCTGTCTACGCTGTGCAATGAATCTCTTAATGACATGTTTATACTTTGTTGGTTGTGCAGTGTTGGGGGGCTCCAGGAATGTGGTGGGGAATCCCTGCTTTAGCTTAGCAGCATGTTAACTGTTGCCTTAGCAACCTTGCTTACTAGCTTTAGAACAAAGCTATACAGTATAATTTTCTGGTTCTCTAGAAGCGTGAGCAGAAGGCAGAGCAGGTGAACGGGGCATTAGAGCGGCAGCTGTCCAAGCGGTCCTCCTCCCCTGCAGCAGAGCTGGAGCTGGGAACGCTGCGTCTGGATGGACTGCCCTCTGCCGCGTCAGGAGGCCTGAGGCTCGCTGTCGCGCAGGTCCGTCTTCTTGAGCGACGCACGAGCAGCCGTCCTGGAACGCCCACTTCCAATGCGTCCACTGACACGCCAACACCATCGGAACACAATGACGTGGACGAGGACCTGATGGACGTTGAAGAGGAAGTGCACTGCTCCGAGTCCGAGGGCGCCACACCTCGCCTGAAGAAACCTTTTCAGTTGCTGATCGCTGCGGCCATGGAGAGAAACCCCACGCAGTTCCAGCTGCCCAGTGAGCTTACATGCACCACTTCACTGCCAGGTGAGACTCGCCCACACTATTGTGCTATGTGTTGTTTAAGTGTGCTTTGAATAACTCTTATTGTATGTGTGTGTGTGTATCTAGGCAGCAGTAAGCGCAGAAGGAAAGAGGAGGCAATAGGAAAGAATGTAAAGAGGCCACAACATGAGCTGGATCCCAGTGGGCTGGTCCCTCTGCCAGTGAAAGTGTGCTTCACCTGTGGCAAGTAAGAGCCTAGAAACATTACAGACACTGTTTATATATATATATATATATATATATAATTAGGGCTGCACGATTTGGAGAAAAAATCTAATTGCGATTTTTCTGGTTAAAAATGCGATTTAAAATGCGATTTTATAAAACATATGAATTTTTTTTTTATAAACAATACCAGGCTTGTTTTGCTCGTTTGTAGGGCTGCACAATTTGTCCCGAAATTGTGTGCTAATATATTATTTTGACTAATAATTTTTTTAAATTATTATTATCATTATTGCTAAATAAAAATATTAAACTAAATAAGAAATATTACTGTTGTAATTAGAAANAAGATCTAAGGATTTATTATCAAATATTATATTATTATGATAAAAATCTGTCTCAATAATTTCTTTATTTTTGAGGTATGCAAAATCAAAAATGGATTGCATGTATTTAATATGAACTACGTGCCTCTTATGCATCCACTGTGGGGGAAAAAAACCTGTACACTTGTACGCTGGAGAAAAACAATGTATATATGTTTCACTCAAAGTTCTTTAGAGAGAGGAATTATTTTTCCTATTTTTACCCTGAATAGGATTGAGTGAGCTTTACTTGGCGCTAAACATGTCTGTTTCATACTGGACACCGGAGGGCGCCCTTGAGCAGATACTGCAAATTCTCCAAATATACACACTATAGCAAACGCTGTTCCAGGAAATCCCCAATGGGCATCATGCTATCGCTGTGACTGAATAAAAAGAAGGTAGAAACGCTTTGATTGATTAAACATGAATAAAATAAATAGATGACTACAACAATACATGGTTTATATGTTGTTTTCTTCAAGCCTTCTCGGGTATTTCCGTAATAATAAAGTATATTTATAATCCAATGCTAATCAAAATGCTATTTCAAACACTCAACTGACGTTATGAAGTGAGTTTGGAGTAAAAGCACATTAAATGTTGTCTTTTGTTAGAAAAGAAGTTCATAAAGGCTTCTCATGTTTGGAAAGTTTGTATATTTGACGTGTGTTACGTTTTCTAATGCAGTGCTCTCAGATGGAGTGTCATTTACTACTGATCACAGAGCAGCTCTTCACTAACACGCTGTGTACATATTTATATCATTAAAAATCGCAGCCTTTGCGATGTCATAATCCAAAAGCCAAATCGCGATTTCTATTCAACTACGATTAGTCGTGCAGCCCTAATATATATAATATATACATGTATGTGTATGTATGTATGCATGTTAGGGCTGGGCATTGGAAAACATTTCATGATTCATTTTCAATTAATTTTAAAATCGAATAATTGAGGCCTATCAGGTACAGTACATGGCAAATTTCTTCAAGGAAAAAAAAATCTCTCAACTAATGCTGTGAACTAAACAGGGAACCCCAGTTGGTGCATCACTATAATATTAAAGGCGTAACACTTTAGTTTAGGGTCCGGTTCTCACTATTAAAGGGCCTCTATGTAATAATGACACCCAGTGTTCAAAATAGGTACTGCAGTCCAAATTCAAAATATTGTTTGGCCCGCCCCCTCGTTCAAAGACGCGGTTGCCAGCAACAATAGGGAGCGCAATTCACAATGAAAGCTAAGGAGACTTAAACACTGTAAGCTGATGAGTTGATTTATCTGTTTCAATATGCTGTTGTTCATAGAGATATTTAGATGATTCAGAGGCTTTTTAGGTCAGGTAGAATCTGCGATTCTGTGACCCAGTTTGTTTGTTGGTTTCCATGGTTGCAATACGCGCTGTTTTCCGCCAACTGGCAACTTGTGATGTCGAAATACTATTGGATAAACTGGCAGCTCATGTTTCACACAGACCAAAACAAAGACAGACATTACGACACGGAACACACATTTTCAAAGTAGAATATCTGGCTGTAGCATTGTTTTTCAGAGAAACAAGTAGGTGAACTTAGCATGTCTCCTAAATATCTGCAAACATATCGGGGTATTTTTATGCTTTATTGAAGTAAAAATCTTACATAGAGCCCCTTTAACTAGTTGCTTATTATCATGCATATTACTTGGATATTGGCTGTTTATTAGTACTTATAAAGCACATATTAATGCCTTATTCTGCATGACCATATTCTACATCCCTTAATTCTACCTAATACCTAAACTAAACAACTACCTTTACAACTATTAATAATCAGTAATTGAGGCAAATGTTGTAGTTAATAGTTAGTTAATAGTGTGAATTGGACTCTAATCTAAAGTGTGACCATTAAAGGTTAAAATTAACTGATTTGTATAGGCTACTTGCGTTTAAATTACACACAATAATGTTCTAATACATTTTTAATGGCATAATTATGTTTCTATTTGTTTTGTTTTTTTAATATAAACATTTAAATAGTGGCTGTCATAAAAACATGACAGACTTATTCCAATAGTGTATATATTTTCTAGCTGACTATGAGTTTTGAATGGCTTTTATGAGGTAAATGTTACATTTCGTGAAATTGTTCTCAAACTGTTTCATTGACGTCTTTCCATGGTTGAAACGCTGATTGAGCGATTACGAGACATGAAACAGATTTCGGTAAGTTGTACTGTATCTTTCATCATTCCTTCTGATGTTCGTTCACGTTTATTTCGTGCTGTAACTAGTAGTAAAGAGGAAGAGATGATCGGTTCACATGCCGCTTGTACTGAGGCACTACAGCGATCTGTCAAACCACTTTAAAGAGTGCCAAAACGGTATTTATTGTTTGAGTTTCCTAATAAAATTGACAGAATTTGTAAGCTGAGACTTTGTCACACCATCCCCCGGTTTCACAGACTAAAATGCATGTTTGAGCTGAAAGCAACTTGCACTCTCATATCTTACAATACGTCAGCGGCATTGTTTTGTCTCAAGATGCACACCAGCAATGTTTTTTTTTTTTTAAGGGATGTTTATAAATGCTACTTAAATGTCCTAATTGAACTAAGACCTACTCCTGGCTTAGGCTAAACCCCTGTCTGTGAAACCGGGCCCATAAGTAATAAAGCATAAAGCTTATAGTGATTTATTGGTTGGGAGGCGCGGTACAATGTTCTGTTCATTCATCAACTGAAAAGAGCATAGACTAAAAGATTGATTCTTTAAAATGAGAATTGATTAAAATTGAAAAATCAATATTTATTTTCAAAATGGTGTTATTGTTAACAATCATTTTTGTTAATTTAAACATTTATTAGATGAAAAACATTATTATTAAATGAAAAACCTTAATTAGTTGAAGTACTAAAATTACTAAAAGTAAAACGTGAAATCTTTTTTAAATGAAAGATAAATAGAAATATAAAAAAAACTAATAAAAATTACATGTATTTAATAACAAAATTACTAAAACTTATACTAAAATTAAAATAAAAACTGAATATATAGCAATAAAAGCTAATTCAAGATATTTGTAAATACTGTATTAGTGTATAAATAATATTAAATTAACATTGACCCAGAATTTGAATACCCATGTAACCCACATGGAATCACATATTGATTGTTGTCAGTAATGTTGCACAGTGCATCAGGTTCTCTCTCTCCTCTTGCTCCATAGGAGCTGCAGGGTGGCTCCTCTGATCCAGTGTGATTACTGTGCGCTCCTGTTCCATATGGACTGCCTGGACCCCCCTCTCACTGCCATGCCCACTGGGAGATGGATGTGTCCCAACCACGTAGAGCACATGGTGGTGAGTGGCTCGTTTCTTCATATCAGTTCTTCATGTTAGGCCTGTTTCACAATGCACACCTTATAATTTTGGAACCAATAACAACAGATTACAGTATTTTTCCCTTGTTCAGTTTGTGAAATATTTGCGTCACATTTAAGTTGTAATATTTCAAATAGCTCATTCATTTTTTTTTTCTTTACTTTTGGTTGTTTGTGCTTTCATTTCACTCTTCTGAAATTATAGACTATATAAAAAATAAAAAAAATGTTTATTTCCATTCTAGCTAAACCAAAAGAATGTGACCCTCAGCACACGTTGCCAGCTTTTTGATCAGTTCCAGGACCGATTGTCCCAGCACGCAGTCAAAGTGAACTTCCTGCGATGGGTTCACCGCCAACACCATCCCAACCGCAGAGGTGTCCGCCACATCAAGAAAAAGACATTGAAGGTGGAGTCTCATAGAGCAACACAACATGGTTTTTAGGGTTACCAAGGGATTTCATGTGTGTTTACCAGGCCTTTTATGTCAATGACAATAATAGAAATATATATATAATATATATTGACAGTTGAAACTTAAATGGCCTGTTAAATTGAGTTGGCCTGTTAAATGGTTTAAATTCACAGATAAATGGCCTTTATATATTTATGTCCATTCTATTTAAAAGTTTGGGTCAGTAAGATTTTTTTTTTTTTTTTTTTTGAAAATTTATGAAATTTCATCAAGGATGCATTTAATTGATCAAAAGAGGCAGTAAATAAATTTGTTACAATTTTTTTTTTGAACTTTCTATTTATCAAAGATTCCTGAAAAAAATCACAATTTCCACAAAAATATTAAGCAGCACAACTGTTTCAGCACAGATGAAGAAATGTTTCTTGAGCACCAAATCAGCATATTACAATGATTTCTGAAGGATCTGGAGTAATATCTGCTAAAAATTCAGCTTTGATCACAGGAATAAATTACATTTTAAAATATATTAAAATAGAGAAGAATTATTTAAATTCTTGTAATTCTATTTAACAATATTACCGTTTATAGAAACAATAGAATAAGAAACAAAACAAATTTAAAAGAACTTGCCGACCCTAAACTTTTGAACAATAATGTATGTTCTAATCATCCTCATTTCCAATTTGTTTCGCTAGAAATTACTGAAATTGCTGGAAAAATCAGGTAATTTCAGCAAATGTACCTTTGCATAGACAGTAGTTTTGATTTATGATTGTCATTTTGATATGTATTCATAGGTCCCAAATGCCATTAAAAGTCACTACCAAAACCCCTCTGTGCTGATGGATCAAATGGGCCTTCGCAATGGAGAGTTGGTCACAAATAATTTCCTGGAACAAGAATGTTCTTCTTCTACCCAACATTTAACCAGTGAAGAAGAACAAGAGGAGGTAAATGCACTGTTTAAAGTGTTTGTATAACAAACGTAACTGCTGTTATATAAATATGACTGCAAAAGGATTCTGTACCATTCAGTTTTTTTTCCCCTTTCCACAGTGGCTTCGTCATGTCATTGCACTTCAGTGCAGTATTATGAAACATTTATCTGCTAAGCAGATGTCATCTTCCCTCCGGGACTCGGAGCTGACCGATATATCTGACGTGAAGACGCAGGAGTGTATGGAGACACAGGAGCTCAGCGGTACATCAGTTGGCCCCCAGGGGGCCCCTCTGCTGCCCTCTCCGGCACCCAAACAGCCCGAAAGCTGCCGAGAAAGATCTTGTCAAGGTGATTCTGACAGTCAAGCGGAAAAGGGCACAGGAGTGAATGGGCCAGTGGTGTGTGAGGGTGTAACCTGCATGACAGCTGAAATCCCACACAGGACCAGCAGCCCCTCTAGACTACAAACTCCACTCTCAGAACCAGCCCTGCCCAACCATGTAGACATAAAGACTGAGAGCAGCAGTCCCCTCAGCTCCTGTATGCAAAAAGATACTACGAGCCTTGCCTCAGACACGTCTGCCCATCATCACAGCTCCTCTTCGGGGACGAACAGCAGCTTGTCATCTCAAACTAAAGGTATTTCATTTACATCTCTCTATACATCATATATAATTTTCTTATATTTTATATTCAAGTCCCCTTCTGAGTATCAGATTCATTGTATGTATCCTGCAATTGTAAAAAAAAAAAAATGAATCAAGGGAAATCTGATTTAGAAAATGTAGTTCCAAACTCTAATATCTGTTGTCCAAATTGAGACTGAATTGGATTTTTAAGATTAGGGAATTTTCAGTTTCATATTTATGTCTTGTGTTTTTTCAGAGAACAAAGTGAGCCCTGATGCAATGTCTGTTGGAAAAGGCTCAACGCTCCCCTCCTCTATAGGCAGCTTATACAGCTACATCAAGAATGTGGTTCAAGGCGATGCAGGTAAGATTTCAACTTCAACCAGACATGACTCTGTGACTCATGTTCCCAGTAGAAATAGTACTTTGCACTGGTTCTGAGGAATGAAATTCTTTCTCTGTGTTGTAGAAGTGGACATGAATAAGCTGGATGAGGAGTTGATCAGACTTCTGGCCTGGCAGAGGATCCAGCAGCTGTTATCTCCCAAATCACTTCAGCCCTCAAGTAAATGTGGGATTCCTCCAGCCGTCACTGCCTCTCTGCCCAAACCCTCCCCACACACAGACGGTAACACAACTCGCTCATCACATCATGTTGAGACTGTTCTAACGGCCCTTCCAGTCATAATGTAGCAAGTCTTTCCTCTTTTCCAGTTCAAAAAAGGGACGTGCAAGCTCGAGCAGTACTGTGTCCTTTAACAGGAAAAGGGGCAGCTGTCAGCATGTGTTATAGGACTCTGTACATAGGAACAGGTACGGCTCGCAACAAGCAACAGAAATAAGATTGCGATATTTTGAAGTTGCATCACTGATGGTTTAACTTTGTTTTTCAGGTGCTGAAATGGACGTGTGCCTTACAAACTACGGTCATTGCAATTATGTTTCTGGGAAACATGCCTGCATCTTTTATGATGAAGTGAGTGAAATCCAGTAATTATGCCTCATTAAAGGCTCTTGGGAAGCTCATTTTAATGTAATTGTCCAGATTTAACAGATCAAGGAAGATGAATGTTTATCAATTCTATTTAATCTCTCGTAGAACACGAAGCATTATGAGCTTCTGAACTACAGTGAGCATGGGACGACTGTAGATAATGTGCTTTACTCATGTGACTTCTCTGACAAACCGAACATCACTTCACCCAGTGGGCTCGCGTCCAAAGTACAAAACAGCATCAGTGAGTACCGCCCACATCTTCTTTTTGTGATCCATTATATGATTGTCGTAATGCATTGTATCTAATATGGTAAATCTGCAGGAGGCAACAGGTCAAGGAAGAATCTGGGAGAGGTGTGTGCGGAGGCTGTGCTGATGCCCGTAGGTGCTATGATGAGCAGCCAGGCTCAAGGAGGACCCAAGCCCCTCTGCAACTGTAAAGCCAGCAGTTCCAGCCTGATAGGGGGCAGCGGAGCCGGCTGGGAGGGCACCGCATTGCTTCACCACAGCAGCTGCATCAAAGTGGGCTGCATGCAGTTCCTATTCAGCATCACAGAGTTTACTAGCAACCAACCCAAAAAAGAGGAGACGTCCACCACCGTTAGCCAGGAAGAGACTGAAGTGGTTGACGCACAGACTCCCAAACTCCACCAAATGCCAGTGCTACAGTCCAAGTCTGTATCATAACCCATCCTCTTCTTAAACACGATGGACCGTAAATGCAGTTTGGATAGAGGAACTTTGATAATGCGGTTAATTCATTCATTTGTACTTTGGGTGCTGGGTGTTACGGACAAAGTGTTTGCACATTACATTTCTATCATTTTTTTTTTTTTTTATGCAAAACCTTTTGACTGAGGAGCAGATGTTTGATTTTTTTTCCCCTAAACCTCTCTTGTCGACACTACACCCTGTATACTTTGTGTCAGTACAAGAGGTTTTTATGTACTCTTTTGAACAATATATTTACTCCAAAATATTTTATTTTGTTATAAAAATGTATTGTTCTTTTTTCTGCAGTTTTTGCACACTAGGTAACTATATGCAGAAGTGCATACATGTGCAAATACCTTTGTAGGATTTATTAGCAGAATCATTGATCGTTCTAGTTTTCTTCTGGAACTGTCCGTTTCTCTGTAGTGTTAGAGCCTCTACAGCCTTGGTTGTGAAGTTCATTTGTGTATAAAGCTAGTTGTTCAACTAAAATTGTTTCTTTTGGTCATGTACATGTGACTGAAGTGTCATTTTGTCAGCAAGAAAACGTCTGACATGTATGTCATTACATTGTAAATATATAAAGATTTTTAAATAACAGACCATTTTATGATTTTTGTGTATATTAAAATAAATACATTTACCTACACTTATGTTGTTTAAAATCTGTATGAATTTCTTCTGTGGAACACAAAAGAATATATCTCGAAGAATGTTGGTAACAAAACCGTTTTAGTTTCCATTGTATGGACAAAAAAAACAGACGTTTTTCAGATTATCTTCTTTTATATTCCACATATATCTGTCATACAGTTTAGAAACAATATGAGGTAGGCATTTGTGTTGAAATTACTACAAATGTATTTAATTAGGCGCGTGCAGAACATCAAAAACCGACTGAGGAAACAATCGCTGCAACGCACAGGCCGGTGTTGGGTCGAATTCTGCGACACACCGAATTATATATATAGCAGGCGCTGTATTGAGCTAATCCTAATCCTACCATCACTACATTATGTGTATGGTCACATAATTCGGTATAACACCGGGCTTTATCCGGGACAGAGAACAGTCTTTGGACAGGGTCACGGTGAATGAAATCATGAGAATCACGCCTTCTCAGTTGTCAAAAAAAAAAAAAAAAAACTCCAACATCCTGGCTTAGCACCACACAACGAACCTGGAAAGAGTGAATGCACAACGGATGAGAGTCCCATACCCCCGGATTGGGGGTATGGGATGTCTCGCATCTTTCTCACCTTTTTCACCCCTGATGTGTTTGCATCCCTGAGAATAGGATACAGGAGAAGGAAGTTCAACACTTATTTCTAAATCTAATCTAAAGTATTTTTGCATATTAGATTAGATCATCGAAGGTCAGCAGCAAAGAAATTGGTTTATAAAGTGAGATTAAATACATAAAGTATATTTGTGTAATTTAATATAGTTAATTATTACAGGTTTGCGTAAAATTCTGAGATTGCATTTCACTTCATTTTGAGGAATAGTGAATGTTTTCATGCAAGTTAGATAAAATGCAACTTCAAATTTAGTCTAGAACTACCATCATGTTCACACAGCGCACACAACACCTCTGCACTTCTCTCAATATGGAGACAGGAGAGCTGTCAGTCAATAAATGTAAAAAAGTAACTTTCATTACTTATCTGAAAAAGTAACTTAGATATTTTGTTGTAAATTGAAAAAGGATGCGTTACTTTACTAGTTTTTTGAAAAAGTAATATGATTATGTAAGTCAAGTTACTTATAATGCACTACTTCCAACACTGGTCGACACAAGCTCAACAAAGTAGCTCTTCACCCGTTTTTCACTAAGTAGAGTGGGGCCCCAATATAGGGCCTGTTGTTGGCCCACAGTATGGCCCACACTGGGCTGGGTGTGGGCTATCCCACTGGAGCCCTAAAGCCCACCTGCATACTGTGTAGGCACACTGGGCAAACAAAATGTGAGTGCACTGTGTTATATTAATGTTATTTCAAAGTTATTTGAACATACATAATTTAGACCTATTACAAAATATTATCATAAAGGCAAACAGATATAACAAAAACAGCATATTGCTGTGGTTTTATAAATGTAGCCTATGTCCCATGTAAACACATGGGTCCTGCTCTAATCCCCTGAATTAAAGGAATGTCCACTATTTATGAGTGCCTCAGTTTTCAAAACCTTATTATCCAATATATGAATTTATCTAATCGCTTTTATAGCCTTGTTATTATAAACTAAGTTCATTTTAAGTTGTTTCCAGCGACCTAAAATTTCTGACACTACAAACCCAACTCATCCGGTTTATCCGGTTAGTGCAACAGGTGGAGTTTGGCAAGTATGGAAACCCCAGAATAGCTGTTTGGAATATTGTGAATTGTTACTTCCGTACTCTTATATGTTGTATATTTCACGCTGAAAATGTTAGAAGAGTTATTGCTGGTCGTGGGTGTTGTGATTGGGGTGCTGTTAATATTTCGTACATATGTACGTGGCGCGCGATGCAAAAGCAAAGAAAAACTGAATGGCAAAACGGTCATCGTTACAGGTAGAATGCGTCATTATATTTTATTTAGATTTTATATATATATATATATTTCATTTTTAAGAATGTGTCAAGTCAGTCTGTTTGTCAGTAGTTTTTAAAGCACTTCATGGAGACTTTGTGACGGTGTGCAGGTAGTAACACGGGCATCGGTAGAGCCACAGCGGTGGATTTAGCGCGGAGAGGCGCGAGAGTCATTCTGGCCTGCCGTAACCAAACACGCGGCGAGGCTGCTGCTGCTGTTGTGCAAAGAGTGAGAAAATTGTCCTAAATCTATTTACCTTGGAGTCTAGTTACTTAATGTGTGATATTGTAGTTATATATCACGTATATACTCTGTTTTTGTTTTAACACAGGAGAGTGGGAGTAAAAATGTGGTGTACATGCAGCTGGATTTGGCCAGTTTGAAATCAGTGCGCTCCTTTGCAGAAACTTTTCTCAAGACCGAGAGAAGACTGGATATTCTCGTCAACAATGCAGGTTGAGTTTTCTATAATTAATATGTCTGATACGCTTATTTGATGCTCAAGAAACATTTATTATTATCATTGAAATCAGTTGTGCTCCTTAATATTTTTGTGGAAAATAATTTTTTGTTTTTGATGAATAAAGTTAAAAAGAACAGCATTTATTTGAAATGTACATGTTTTGTTACATTATGAATGTCTTTACTCTCATATTTGATCAATGTAATGTATAATTCCCTTCCTAACCCCAAACCTTTAGGTAGAAAGGTAGTGTAAAAGGCTATATTAATATGTATTTAATATTTTAATAAGAAAAAACAACACCACAATATTCAGTGTGGACTCCATTGTATTTCACTTCATCTGATACCTCTATGTTACTGGTTTGTAAGAAATATTTAATCAAAAGCAATGTTTCATATAGAAATCTATACTAAGTCCATACGTAATGCATGGTATCTATATCTTTAGGAGTTTATATGCAAGGCACTACTGAAGATGGTCTTGGTCTTATGTTTGGCATCAATCACCTTGGTCACTTCCTCCTGACCAACCTGCTGCTAGACAGATTGAAACAGTGTGCGCCAAGCCGCATTGTCAGCGTATCCTCATATTTACATAATTATGGTAACCTTGACTTTGACATTCTTCGCACCCACAAAGAGTTTGGAGTTGGTGAGTCTTCTAGGGATGTCTTCAGGATATATTCCCACAGCAAACTGTGCAATGTGCTCTTCACACATGAGCTCGCAAAGAGGCTACAAGGAATCAACGTGACCTGTTACAGCCTCCACCCAGGTCTGTCTGTCTCCAACATTTTACTGGTATTTTAATTCTATGAAGAATTTCATATGTAGACAATTGATATTAGTCTACACAACTAATTTTCAAGAATAAACCTAGAGGTCAAAAGGTTTTTAGCACCATTTTAGTCAAGTTGTGTACATACTTTTGACTTACAGTGTGTATATCGTGCAATGGATAACCATTCATACCAACACGTTTGTTTCTTCAGGTGTTATAAACTCTGATTTGGGCCGTAATATGAATAAAATGTCTAGGAGGCTATTGAAACCCATCATAGCTCTGTTCTTTAAGGATGTAGAGGCTGGTGCCCAGACAACTCTATATTGTGCCGTGCAGGAGGGCATTGAAGCCCAGAGTGGCAGGTATTTCTCCAACTGTGCTGTGCAGAAAGTGAAAGCCAAAGCTCAGGACGATGCTGTGGCCAAAAAACTATGGGAAGTGAGTGAGACATTAAGTGGTCTGTCCTGAAACCACTCAGAGTCTATATGTTATACTCAATACACATGAGTGTAATAACATGAATTATAAATTTACTTTAATCATGTGTTTTACAGATTGATAAAAAGAACGAGATCTATATCTCAAGTTAAATTGGGCTTAGCTTGTAGTACCTGACTTTGTTTTAAACAGATTATCCTTATGAGTTTACATTGTTGTAATTTTCACTTGAAATAAAACATTTTATTTGGAAAGATTGCATTATTATTATAGTATATTTTTGTGAAATACAGATATACAATCATAAAATTATCATTAGAGTACTTCTTTGGAATAGTTTGTATAAATGACCCCACTACCTTTTTTATTCTCTTAATTCCTTTTCCTGTTTTTATTTCATTTTTAATGTATTTTATATCTTTTATGTATCATCTTGTTATTCTGACTTTTAATGCATTTAATGCATGGGGATGTTGTGTTTGTGTGAGAGAAGTGTGTGTGTGAAATGTAAGAACATCCATTCAGATCCGTTTAGATCCACTCTGACGGACAACAAAAACAACAAAAAACTTCCTAGCTCTTCCATCCAGATAGCAAAATTCTGTTTTTACTGTTATTTCTATTCCTTATGTTCTATTTTTATTATTCTTCTTTATGTAAAGCACTTTGAATTACCATTGTGTATGAAATGTGCTATACAAATAAAATTGCCTTGCTTTGCCTTGCCTACCTGATAGCACTGAAATTTTGTCTTGAGAAATCACACCTGTCTCTGTGACAGACGTAGGCATTGTAAGCAGCAAAATAAATAAATAAATCAGAGACACTCCCTGCCTATTCATTTTTTATTTATTGACAGCAGGTTTGCTGAAATTGGGTCTGTTGACATATCTTTGTAGGGCATGGTTTTGTTTAGGCAAATGGCCAAAATAGTAGTGTTTTTTTATCCTGCCCTACAGGCAATTTCATTGGTCAACTCAATCATGCAAGAAATAAAAAAATTATACTTCCAGTTTACTGTTCAGAAATATCATGGATGCAGTATTTCACTGCATTTTTAATCTAGGTTACTGTTGATCTCTGCATAGTAATGTCATTTTGGAAAGCTGTTTAATTTAGTAATAGTTAATGTATTTTGAACTAACATAAATTAACAGTAGTATATCTACAAATGAATCTACATTGATAAATGCTATTAATTTTTCATTATTAGTTCATATTACCTAATGCAATAGCTATTGTGAACAAACTGGACCTTATTGCAGTGTTAGCAAATATATAACTTAAAAGAAGTGTTGAACAACAAATGCTATGCACAATTTTTTATTTAACTTTCTTCCGTTACAAACCAAAAACAAATTTAAACTTGTGGTATAGCAATCATATTGCATTGAATGTGATCTCATAACTGAGTTATCTTCTGGTGTAGAACAGCTTTCATATCTGCACACTGCAGATTGTCTGCGATTGTAGTGAAGAAGTGACGTGTGTTGAGTCCCTGCATGGCAGTGCAGCTGTCGGGATATGCTGAGAGCACGGCCTCATAGTGGGTCAGAATCTCTAGTGCACACAGGAACAGCACCTCTGGCTGACCAGGTATCATCACCTGCACATGGAGCACGTGACAGAAGAGCTGAGTCAACACAAACAGAACTTCTTGACTGCAAGCTCCAGAGGTTTTGGGGGATGCTGTGGCGGACTGCAGGGGAATCTTCTCAGTGACTGAGCTGATGATGCCCCTCATTGCATTGGCATAAAGCCGTCCTGTATGCACCCAGCCTTGAGGTGGCAGCCAATCAGAACAGCTGGAACTGCAAAGCAACTGGAAGACACGCAGAAAGAACACCGATAGGCGCATCTCGCTGGCAAACGTGCGTAGGTCAAGTAAAGGAAGGAAATCAACGTATTCTAAAGAGTATGGCACATAGAGTTTGCTTGACTGTAAAAGTTCTTGTAGCACTTTCAGAAGTCTTTCCCATTCCCCAGATGTGCACCACGGGAGTATCTGACAAGCAGCAACTAACATGCCTTTACTGAACATGTTAACGTCATCTGGTTTGAGCAGGTTTAGGGAGAGAGATTCCCACATTGCCTCATGAACACAGTCTGACAGAGCGCAGCATTCTAACAATGCTACAAGTCCAGTACCTTGTCCATACTGAGGCAAGTCCAGGCCGGACCACTCCTGCTCGGGAAGATCACAAACTGACAACAGAGAACTTGGAACTTCATACTTGAAATGTTTTCCCCACACATCCTTCAGGTAAAAACGCACAGTCCAATCCAGTTCCTCCACTTTGCTGTAGAGCCAAAAGAGAGCCCTGGACCAAACATCAGGTGCATGGGCCACTTCCTTCCCAACAATTATTCCCAGTGTGTGCAGTACAGACAACAGCAGCTCTTTGGACTCCATGGAGATTGGTTTCTCACCCTCTAAGGGCTGGTCCCAGCACCTATTGCACTCATTCAAGAGCTGAGCTAGACAATATAAAAGCGGGAATGGAGAGCAGCTCATTATCCAATGTGTTGAATCACTCATGGTCTCCTGGCTCAGTGTGCACTGAAGAAGTCGGAGACAAAACTCTAAGTTGCTTGAGTTGGGAGATGCTGGGAGAAGGAATGGCTGAACAAACGTACGCAAGGCTTCTTCCGGAGGAAGGAAACTCCGCTTTTCTCCGATGGATCCAGTAATGTCACACTTCATCAGCTCAGTCAAGAATTGTAGAAACTGGTTCTCTTCTTGAAGTGAGGACAGCTTGCTCCACACTGTGTCCTGCAGGCATCTACACAGCAGGTTGTCATTGTGAACTCCTGGTGAGGACATGAGACCTGAGAGCTGCAGGAGAATCTTGGCTATCAGAGTGTGAGCTCCAAGGTTAACAACAGCCATGTGGCAGCATCGCCGGAAAGTGGCTTCAGGGTTCTGGAAAGCCACTCGGGCCACAGCAGAGACTGCTGCATCAAGGCTGCTATTTGCACCAGTCTGAATGATGCTGTTGAAGGCCAGATTGAGCTCCTCAGAGAAGCCTATAGTTACCGAACTGGGAAGAAATCCATGAAGACCTTTTCTGGAGATGGACAGCAATTCTGAAATTGTAGCATTTTTGTCAAGTAAGGACAAGTGGGAAAACATGTCTACAATAATATCCTTGAGCTTTTTGCAGTGCTGAACATCAGCGTCGCTTTGACATTTAGCTGTAAGGGTGGAGATCAACATCATCAAAAGATGTTTGGTTTGAAACACACATGCATTTCTCTCTAGGCACTGAATCCACTCCGCCTCACTGAAATCTTGACTTAGTTTGGAGGCAAACAGTCCAGGAAGGCCTTCGAACCCCTCAAGATGATGGTCTAAGATGGTCATAGAAATATTTGCTACTTCTGCTGCAGAACATTCAGGAACAGTAAATGATAAAGACGCCAGTAAGCCTTTCAAAGTTACTCTCAAATTATTCAAAGTCTGTCCATTTCCAACCAAGTCTTTAGCAAGCGATGGTTGCTCCAAAGACGGCAGAACTCTACCCAGGCTATCTTTCAGACGGATCGCCGTGACACTTGGGTCATTGCTGGGCATCTTCAGAAGCCCCATAACCTCCCAGGAGCATATAATCTCAAGTGTGACCTGCATGGCCTGGATGAATGTCACTCCACATGGCTTGGTCTCAGCAGGAGTGACAACGGCAGCGAGGTCTCTCCGAGCCTCACGTATGACCTCAATCAAGTCAAAACCATCCTTTACTTCATTTCTCTTTTTAAGGCTCACTATGCGAGAGATGTTTTGGAGTTGATTTTCTATGGAGACATCAGCAGCACTGCTTAAAAGGTAGTTGGTATACAGTGTGTCCATGCAGTTTGACAGGGCAAAAATACACAACTCAGAGGAAGTCAAATGCTCTTTTATTTTCCTCAGTCCCTCAAAAAGTATGTACACCATACATACAGATGTGGATTCTGGGTCAGGTTTGAATCTTTTTGATGCCAGTGGTGATGGCTCAGTCGTGGATATCATGAAGCGTGAACACTGAGCCATAAAGAGCCGATCTAAGGCATCAAGACATCCTCTCTTGCCCTTCAGTAGTTCCCACCACACCTCCAACAGTAGCTTCACGTCTGCATCTGTGCTGCTGCTTGTAACGTGATCAACCAACAGCTTGAGCTCTTTGCACTGTTCGGCTGGTTGAAAGCACAACAGCAGCTCCACATAGATGGAAGGAAAGCTCATTGACTTTACCAGCTCAAATAGCACAATGTGATTAATGTCAGGAAGGCTGTTCTGTACGGCAAACAATGGGTCTTCCTTCCATCTGATATCGATGTCCTCTTTGTTCCTCACCTCTAGGATCTTGCTCCACACAATACAGAGAATCTTCTTTCTCCAGTAGAGCCTGTCTTTGGAATCTCTGAGTGAATGTTCACATATCTCTTTGACAGCTTTAACAATCGGACATCCAATCCGATCCCAGTCCTCTTTCCTCAGAGATGACAGTGGCTCAGGTTGGCATATCTGATTGGCCAATAAGAATCCTCCCTGTAGCACAGCTGTCTTCTCACAGCTCAGCCATGACTCTGAAACAGAGGTGTAGTCAGATATTGCTTCTTTCAGACATGATAAATGATCTGATCTAAATTGTCTTATATTGTTTATGTGTAGGTCTCCAATAATTAAAGGTACAGTTCGTAGAATCTGCCACTTGAGGGCGCACTACCAAAACAATAACAATCGCGTGGTTTGATGACGCTAAGAAGGTGCGTGGAATGATGGGATTTGTTGTCTTCTACCCAACCGCTGACGGCCATCAATCAGACGGAAAGATAAATCATGGATTTAACGGATGAGGTAAAGTTTTATAAATGTTGTGTTTGATGTCATAGTTTTATTATATTGAATTAGACCCGAGTAATGGAAGGTTTACATCGAAATTTTTAGTCATAGATGTTAGAATGTTTGTCCAATTCGATGGTGTGATAACACAGCAGTTTCAAGTGTTCAAATCAATAATAAATGTTATTTTGAACTTACCAATATCATTTGCAATAATGATTGATTCATATTTCTGTATAACACTAACTGTATTTATTTACATTGTTTAACTTGTCAGGTGAAATAAG
>RJVU01057378.1:1506772-1516840 GCA_003731715.1 Anabarilius grahami
AAATCCTGAAAAGAAGTGCACTAAAGAGGAGAAACATTTTTTGTTAACATGCTACTTGAAAAGAGAATTTGTTTTTACATTTTTTATATTTGTGAAGTAATCATTTTGTAACTTTGTTTATTTAAATAAAACAGAAGTAACCAAAAGTTGTTTCTGAACAAAAGCTTTTGTAGTACTGATTAATAACCCAAAATGCAAATCACAAAAACAAATTAAAAGTCATGAAAATTCATTTAGATTTAGGTTGAAGACGCATCCACCTTAATTATTAAAAAGTATCGGTATTGGTATCGGTATCGGCGATACTGGCCCTGTATTTACTTGGTATCGGATCGATACCAAATCTAGCGGTATCGCACACCTCTAGTTTGCTGGACTCTAGACACTACTTCCGCATTTGTCCACGACACTGTTGTCATGTGGTTTCTACGTCAGTAAAGGCGGTAACAAAGGGTAACTGACGTCATTGACAGGCGACTGCACTGCCCCGTGTCACTGTTTAGAATGGGAATTTTCTCATGATTTAGAAGTAGTTGAAAACATTAGAGATATTGTTAGTAATCAGCTGGACAAAATATATAACACTAGCCTAGTGGTTTTTGGATATTTTACTGCAAAAATATTACATATTGTACCTTTAATTTGCATTTTTTTAAATATATTTTCATCCCATTTCTTTTATAATTATTTTTGTCTCTTGCATTTAGTGAATATCATGCAAGGTGCTGAATGCTGATATGATGCATGAATAAGATGCTTTCAGAATTCTTCTGTCATTTTGTTTGTGTGAATATAGATCAAATGGGTTTCTGATTATTTGGTCCAAGTCTAAAATATGATTGAAATCGTTACATCATGTCATCACGTACTACGATGGCGTTTCACGTTAACCGTATACATTTCAACATAAAACTAAAGACGGGAAACATAAAGGAGACGCGCATTATAATATATATAATAGATATTTATTACCTTGATCCATAACTGCTATGCTTGCAAAGAAACGTCATATAAATTTAGTATCTCATATCCACTGAATCCCCACGCTGAGAAAATGATCTCGGCTGTGGCTGCAGATTTTAGATGTTTATCTCTGGATATTTCAGATAAACATTAGTTTTGAATAGTACTGCTCAACACGTTAGTAGTTTTCAAATGAAGAGCGTGCTTCCGCGTCGACGTAGACGGACGGAGAGAGAAAGAGAGGAGCTCATGTTCCGCTTGCTGTGTTTCTCTAGCGCTCTCTCGCGGACAATGAGGTAATGTTTAATTCGAATCTTTTGAATCAGTTCACCTAAAAGATTCGTTCACTGACTCGTTCAGTGACAGGTTATCATTCATCACGACAGACACAAAGTTTTGTTATGCTTTAAATGTGTCCTTCTTACACAATTCATTGAGTTGGCAAAAAATAATCAACAAAAAAATTAACCCGAGAATACAAGTCTGAACAAGTTCAGTTTTTTTAACTGAACAAGTCAAGTGAACGAATTCGAAACACAACCAGTCGAATCAGTTTGGAGCGAAACGAAAGAGAAAGTAAAGTAGACATCTTTGCATGGCGGTTTTAGGAAACTGGAATGATTGTCCCAAGGACGAGATTAGACATTATGTTTTGGACTTTTGGGGGTCTTATCCTAGCACTTTTATTCTTAGGTATTCATAAATGTATTTATAAATATAATAACGATTATATTGCTGTAGAGTCGTCGACGTATTTTGCTTTGTTTCCTTTGCTCGTGCAATGTTATATTACGCCATAAGTTGTATTATAAATATAAAACGATCGAATTAAACAGAAGTATTATGTAACTATATTCTTAATATTTTGAGAAATAACTATTAGAGGAGTTTAAAGTCACTTTTACTTAGCAGGGTTGTTTATATTGGGAGTTGTGTTTTACTAGTTATTACTATTTTCGGTTTGTTTAACTCCACGTTTTATTTACAATTGAGAATTGGGTTTATCCTGTTATTATTCTCTGTATTTACTGATTTGTTTGTTTTAATCAGGTGTAAATGGATCAAAGTCTGTTCATGATTTGCAGTGGCTTCCTTGTCAGTTTGTGGATGAGAAAGTTCATATAAATGAAGAGGGCCACACAGAAACCAAGTATATTCACAGAGAGGCTGTGATTCAATTTGGTAATGTCGGTGACAGCCCTTTACATCCCACTATTACCTTCCTCATCACAGGTAAATGAAAATCATTTGAAGATGAAACCTTATTTCCTTTGCTCTTTAAATAATATACTGTGTTGTTGTGTCTCATGAAGGCTCTAAAGTGGATATGAGGCGTTATTTGGAGGGAGATGAGGATACACTACAATGTGAGATTCGTAGATACAGCACTGGAGGGATTGTAATGAGCTGGCCTATTACCGGAGCACAAGATTATGACGTCTGGTTCACCTGTACAATTCGCCATACAAAAGGCTTGTTCGTAATCACCACCTTTCTCAGACACACACCTGCAGCTCCTGCCCAAGGAGAGGTGGACTATCTACAATGGATAAAAGTTAATGATAGGGATCTCCTGACAACATCAGGTAACACACAAGGAGGCAAGAGAGGCAGTGCCTCCTAAAATATTTGACGAGAAAATAATCCACTGTACAAAAATAAAACAATGCAAATATTCAACTTGATATCAATGCTTTATGTCATGTCACATTCAAACTTGAAATGACTTGGAAAACAAGGTACTCTGTGACCATCATGATACAGAGCTTTGATGACTTATGATCCGAACACAAGTTAAAAAGAACAGCGGATCACCAGATAATAAATAAAATATACATGAAATAATTTTTTTTTACTGCATTCTTATAGGTATTTTTTGGAATAAGCTAAAAATGCTTAAAAACTTCATGAGAAATATATTTTATTTAATAAATAGAGCATGAATTACATTGCTAATGTAAAAATACATAATTGGTTGTTGTTTTCTTGATAGTGTAAGTAATTTATTTAACCTAAAAAGAATGTGTCAACATTTGGAACATGAACTTACATGAATTTACATTCTCTTTAAAAAAAAAAAAACATAAAAAATGGTGAGGACTTTGCCTCCTCATTTCTTCTACTACTTTTTCATCTTCATTCTCTCTTCCATATGTGTTTTCCAGCTGCGATGGTTGTTTTGACCCGGACTCCCACCGTGGAGGTGGGATTCTTGAAGGAGCCAAACCTGCACTGTCAGTTTGCAGTGGATCATAAACTGCCTAATGCAACAGTGGAGTGGAGACTGCAGAGACATGGAGAGCGCAGCAAACTCTTTAGCTATTCCAGCCGCACAGGGAAGAGTGAAGGCCGTGGAGTGGCTGTTAAGGCTATTGCCGCTGGAAACGCCTCCTTCAAACTTTCACCCACTAGAAAAATCAGTGAGGGCACATATATCTGCTCTGTGATGGTTCCTCCTCTCTATGGCAGCCATGATATTCCCCTTACCCTAAGTGGTAAGATTAAATTCAATTCAGTTCACATTTATTTGTATTGCGCTTTTTACAATATATTTTGTTTTAAAGCAGCTTTACAGAAAATTTGTTTCTGCTTCAATTATTATGTTAGTGTTTCAAGTGTTTCAAACATTTAAAAATTCTGTCACCCTCATGTTGTTCCAAACCTTCTGTGGACCACAAAAGAAGATATTTTGACAAATGTTTCACTGCTTTTTTTCCCCATACAATGAAAGTCGGAGGACTCAAATGTTGTTTTGGACCAAACTTACTTTTACTGCATGAACAAAAACAGTTGAAACATTCTTCAAAATGTCTTCTTTTTTTTAGTTCAACAGAAGAAAGTCATACAGATTTGGAACGATATGAGGGTGAATTAATGATTAATGTACTTTTTTGGAATATACTATAACTTAAAAAAAAAAAAATTCTTTCAAACTCCTTAGAACAACCCCGTGTGTCTCTGAATGTGGGCTCCACCTTGTCTATAACACTTGGTACGGACCAGAAGCTAATATGCGATGCAGAGGGGTACTATCCTCTGGATGTAAACATTGAGTGGTACCGTGAACCGTTCGGGGGCAGCCCTACACCTTTGTTCCTGAAGAATGTTCTGTATTCAAGTCATCGACTTCATCAAGATGGCACATACTCGCTCTCAGCCTTCTTCCTTCTGCAGCCTAGCATGGAGGACTCTGGATATAAGTACACATGCAGAGTTTCTCATAAGTCCTTGCTCACTCCCATCCGCAAGAGCTTTAACCTCATTGTCACAGGTGAATCAGATGCAACACAAACACAGAATTATTCACACAAGTGGAAAGTCCCTAATATCCTTTAAATTAAATATTACAAATATCCACTAGGTGGCAGACATAATGTACAATTATGACTGATTTCCAGAACTCTTCAATATACTTTTTTTTTTTTTGATCACAGAACCTGACTCTACCATGTGGTATATCACAGTCATTGGATTTATAATTTCCATGGTAGTAATTCTTTGTTATGTGCTGCCTCAGTTTCTTGCAGGTAAGTCATTTGTTGTTCATAAATCCCTTTGAATTTTATTGTGCATCCCTCATTTTAATTGTTTGTTGTTTACTTGTTTTTACACCCTAAAAATATAATAGCAAACACTAGGCAACTTATTACGTGATTATTACATTACTATTTGATCAATATGGTCACATTAGGAGGTAACATAAAAATCTTGGATTTAACTAGAAATAAATGAGTAAATAGTATGCTGAGGCACTAATATGCACCTTATCTATAATAAATAAATGAAAAAAAAAATAATCCTGCCTCCCATCTCCCAATCCCAATTATTTGTCATCAATAGACAGTGACAGTGTGGCTGATAAGTAAAGAATTAATGTTGAACAAAAGTTCAAAGTGTTCCAAGTCTAATGTTCTTAATACTTTCTCTTGTTTTAGGACGGAAAGCATCAAAAAAGGTAAGGGATAGCTTTAAAGAACTGTAACAATAATATCTTTTGTGCAAATTAACATAGACTCCAGCTGTATATGCCTTGAGTATGAGTGAGATGAATGGGCTCTCTGTAGTGTTTATGTTTGTGTATGTGTGTGTGCTGTGTGTTTTACACGTCTTTGTGTACATGTATGTGTAATTATTGGCATATGTGGAAGTGTGACGTAAGTGTGTACGTCTATTTGCCATATGTCCTGTCTCACACGCTGTATGTTTACCTTGTGTCTCTTATGTGCAGAGGTTTTGAGAGCTGCTCATGCCTGAGGTTTTAAAGTACGGCGTCATGGAAACAGACAACACATCCCTCCCTCCGTCTCTCTCTCCCTCCCCTCATCCCCGCCATCTCCTGCTGCTGCCTTCGCCAAGATCAGGTGCTCTTCATGGGAAAATGAGGAGTGCGTTGTGAGATGTAATTCCAGATATCATGGTTTATGTTCTTGTTTACTATGGCTGATAAGGCACTGTTGCTCTCCAAAAACTGAAGAAGAATTTTCTCATTGCTTTCTGGGTTGAATCATTTTAATGCATCTGTAAATAATGTCATTTTGGCAAAGAATTCATGAATGCAAAGTGCACTGTTGATTTTGATCATTTGGAAAAGTGGGGAAAAGTATATATATATAAGAAAGTGCATTTCAGTTGCAGAAACAAATCAAATTCAAATAAAATATGCCTCTGATGCTTGAAAGAATGTACTTGAACCTTAATATTAATATGTGTAAAAATTACGATATATATAAAATTTGTGTGTTGAATTTGAAATGTTCTGATTGTGTCAAATTGGAATATATCCATCTTCAGGGAACTTTGTGTCATGTTTGCAATGCTGTTTTCCGCTTGCGGTGAAAGCCAACACCAGTGGTGCTCTGAGGCCTGTGGGATTTTGAAGTATTCTTGGCTAAATACTCATCTCTGGACCACACGAAGCCCCCCTGTGAGGCATCTCCCTGACTCCCAGTTATCTAAACTATAAACACTTCACTCAGGAATGGCAGCTGTTCCCAAATGGCACTTGGTACATTCCCCTTCTCACAGTACCCTCCTCATCTCTTTCACTCTCTCTCATCCCAGCTACAATGTCTTCAAATGCACAATGGAGCCATTATAAGGATCCTTAGACTCATTAGTAGTCTTATTGTGCATGCGATGACGGAGAAAAACTAGCTTTTGTTTTATCTCATTGTTTATCCTGTGGTGATGCTCGTTGGGCTCATTGGAAACTAGCGTGCCTGATGGGTCAGCAGCCAGAGGAAGGTCAGTGCTCAGCCAAGCTTTGCAGTTCTACGGAAACAGCTGCCCTGGGACCGTATGAGGCTTATGCCTTGAGAAATCTAGAGTCTCTATTACACCAACTGCATAAACGATGGGCCGCCTGCCCTTGGCTCCTGATCTGTTATTAGCCCTGTCAGTTTCCATTCGACCTGTTGGCATTTCAAACAACATGCGGCAGTGGCTTGTTTTATTTCGGCTAATGGGTTGTGGAAGTTAGAAACATTTTTCTAGCACAAATTAATCAGCCAAGCTGAGCTAAAGAATGATTGGTTCCCTCTCTGAACCTCCGTATGCTGCAATTGGCAACCATGTGGCCCTGGTTTCACCACAGATGGGATTTAAAAACAAACAGGCCTGGTCACTCTGGGAGTTGGGGAGGCTATGTAGTGTAATCCAAAGAGAATTGAGGGAATGGCTTGTTTTGTTTCCAAAGCCCAGAAATGCAGAGCCATGTGACTGCTCATGGTGGTCAGTGCTCTGGGGAAATCAATACTGGCTGAATTGATTAATCATAGTTGATGGATAAATATTTCTCTAATGGACTTTCAGGCACAATGACAAGGTTTTCAATTAAGCTGCTTTTAAAGAGAAAAAATGAAAATCTGTCATTTACTCACCCTCATGTTATTTTAGTATTGTTTATATACTATATACTTGTTTATATACTATCTATTATAATATTTTAAATTAGCTTTTATTTTTAAAATTTCAGTTTTCATTTTAATTTTAGTTTCAGGATCATTTTGTTATGTGCTTTTTTACGTATTTATTTAATTATTATTATTTTCATTTCTTTTTAGCTTTAATTTATTTTCATTTCAGTTTTATTTTTTTGTAATTTTGTAATTTTAAAGGGGACCTATAATGCCCCTTTTCACAAGATGTAATTTAATGCTGCGTTCCAGGCAGGTTTTTGAGCCCTTAAGTCACGACTTCAAATCACGACTCACGACTTTGTAGCGTTCCAGGCAAGTTACGGCAAACTGCCTGAGTATAAACCTATGGTATAAACAAACCAACATGGCGGACCGTACGGGGCTTATGCTCATTTACAATTATTTCTATCGCCAAAGGTGCTTACTCCTTGCTTATTTGAGGGAAACGGAGGAGGAAAATGGCGCATTGGGCAAGAGAAGCTGTTATACTTTTTATTTTACGTTATTTTACTGTGCACTTGCAGAAACACTGCATCCGTAGGGGCTGCCATTGTTGTTTCGTGGGCTATGTGACATCAGAACTCGTAACTAGGAGAACATCGATCTAGTACGAGTTTACGGGTGGGAAGTCACGGGTTTGACTGCTGTTCCAGCGCACTTTCACGGGTAGATGGTTGGAAAAACACAGGTTACGGGTTGCCTGGAACGCAGCATAAGTCTCTGGTGTCCCCAGAATGAGTCTGTGAAGTTTCTCAAAATACCCCACAGATCATTTATTGTAGCTTCTCAAATTTGCCCCTATTTGGGTGTGAGGAAAAACATGTGGTTTTTGTGTCCATTTAAATGCAAATGAGCTGCTGCTCCCTGTCTGCTTTCAAAAAGAGGGCAGAGCTTTAACAGCTCACGCTTCGGTTGGTCAACAACAACAAAGCTGGAGAATCTCACGCAGCCAAAATGACGATTGTCAGTAACGGTCATTGTTCAAACCGTAGTCGGACACTGATGGAGAGACTCAAGAAGAAGTTACAACTTTTAGAATGCATCTGGACATTTCTGAACGGTTAGTGGATACATTTATGTAGTTTCTGTGGAGTTGATTCAACTCATCGACTAGCATGTGCCGTCATGTTAATATTTTTGTGCAAAAAAGAGTGTTGAATTGACCCTGAAGCAGTCTGGCGTAAAATGACGGCAGGGTAACGACACTCTACTGCAACAACTCTTCCTCTTCTCTAAAGCAGTCTCCCCCCCTTTGTTGCGTGTTCTTGGGGGCAGGGTTTATGTAAATTTTGGGATTCATGATGTCACTAACCTGGAAAGAAGGTCATTGTTAGAGATGTTTTTATGCTCAAACAGCAACATTGCACACTAACTACAGTTAAAAAAGTGAAATCATAATCAAGGACCCCTTTAATACATCAACTTAATTTAATTTCAGTTAGTTGCCAAGGCAATATTTCTAATTTTCAAGTTTAAGTGTTTCAGCTAATATTTATATTTATAATATTTATATTTTATTTCAGCTTTATTTCTTCGTACTGGTTTGGAACAACTTAAGGGTGAGTAAATGATGAGAAATGTCTTCTTTTTTCTTTTGTGAACTACTTCTTAAAGGGCATATTTTATTACCTCTATAGTCTGCTGTATCAGACATCAGGGAGGATGATGCTTTATTTCTCCTTATTCCAGTCACCGGGAGTTGAAGTTGTGGTTAAGTGTTTGTATGCAGAGCAAATTTGTTCTCCTGACTGTGCCAGATGGTCTACTACTTTACAGAGTATCTGCTCAGCATTTGTCTCAGCAGACTTCATTTGTGTCACATAAACTTGCCAGACATTTGTCTCCCATAAAATTCCAGCTTTCCGGTAAATGTTTCAGCAGATACTTTTTGCTTTTTTCCCCTAATTCTTCACCTTATCATCAGGATTATTTGACTGTTTGTCTTTTTATCCTGTCTTATTTTCTTCTCCATATGTCCCGGTCCCCCTTCCTGTCCTGTGTCTCTGTGTGTGTGTTTATTTTTCCTGTGATGTCCTGGCCCTTTGGCCTGTGTGGCCTGTGTTTGAAGTCTGGTGGTGTGAAGATCCAAAAGAGAGACTTTCCCTCGGATTCTTTGGTTCTCTGGTGAGGGCACTGGCTTTACGCTCCATCAGACCCTTCACATTTAATCGGTGGAATAGAATGGCATGGAAATACTTCTGTGCTTGCAACCCCCATCAATCTGTCTGAGGTTTCTGCCTTTTAAATTTGAACCTCTCTTGCTCGTCTCTCCCGTTGCTGTCTTTCCGCCCTCCTTACATCTCTACGCTCGGGCTTCTCCCTTTGGCCAGCACTGCCAAGGCTAGCTGACATTACGACTTATAATTATTTTTAGATTGTGAGATAGTTGGTTGAGACACTGTGTCTTCTTCTCACAGCACCTAATGATATCTATAAAGAACACCGATATGTGTGTAGTAAAGATTAGAATGGAGATGTGCTAGACCAGTGTTTCTCAACTCCAGTCCTCGGGACCCACTGCTCTGCACATTTTGTATGTATCCCTTATTTAACGCACCTGATTCAGATCATCAGCTCGTTAGGAGAGACTCCATGACCTGAACTGAGTGTGTCAGGTAAGAGAGATATACAAAATGTGCAGAGCAGTGGGTCCCGAGGACTGGAGTTGAGAACCACTGTGCTAGACATCAATGTCATGTTATTTCAGTTTTGGGATGTCCAGCTCTAAATAGAGGTTTTAACCAAATCCATGCCTGGCCACATCTGATTTAAGATTCTTCACAGAGAGCTTCATCTTTACAGATGTTGGGCCTGGCGAGCTGGTCTGGCAATAAAATACTTGGTCTAAATACTACCAAGATATAAACAAGTTTATGGCTGTGTAATTTAGCGTGTTCACAGCATAAACATTTTAGCATCTGGAATATGATTTATACCATTATGATAACTGTGAGACAAATTGAGACATGAGGTCATAGAAAAATTAGTTAGTCGGCACATTTTCCAAAAATGTATAAACTAAATATATAAACTAAAAGATATAATAAACAATGGAGAGCATTAGCAGTTACTAGTTAATATAGAATAGACATTTCTTGAAAAAAAAGTCATTTCTATTCAGTTATTTTTTCAGTCATTTTTTTATTACCATTATTTTATCTTTTTAAATCTTACATTTATGTTTTTT
>RJVU01057378.1:1519121-1532841 GCA_003731715.1 Anabarilius grahami
TAGATTTTCATTTTATTAAAAACAGTTTTTTTTGTTCTCAGCCCCAGACATAAATTGTCTTAAAATATGAAATTCCATCAATAATGATTACATTTTTAAAACTATAAAAATCTACATACATATACCATTTCAATATTGTGAAAAATCTATTTTTACCCAAATTATGACTTTCTCTCAGTTGTGATGTTCTATATTAGTGAGAGAAACATGAAGTGTGTCATTTCCCATTAATTTGTCAAATTATGTAAAAAAATAAAAATAAAACATGGGAAAATAATATTTAATTCTATGTATTGAGGGTACTTAAAATGCCATGAAATTAGCTTATCCAAGACTAAGATGTCTGCCATTTTATTTAAAAAAAAAAGTAGTTTCCAACGCTATCATTTACACCACAGAATGAATGGTGATTTGAGATGTGGTGGAAATGGCATTTGTTCATGACAACAAAAATAACAGAATTGTCATGTGATATGTGTATATTGGAAAAGTGACTTTGAAGAGTGTTTCACTTAATATTCAACCATATTAATTATCTGACTGTACTGATGCTGTTGTATGAGAACTGAACTGAGCTGGATGATGACATCATTTGTTTTCAGAACTGCTTTATAGATAAAATTAACTAATATAATAATTGATGATCTTTACAACGGAACTGAATCAACACTGAACTGACTTTGCTAAACAAAAGCCGAAATGCATAATTTTCCTGCTATCACTGTAAAGCTGCTTTTAAACAATCCGTGTTTAAATAAAACAATAAAGCTATATATATATATATATATATATATATATATATACATAAAAGTGACTTGACTGTAAGTTTTACAGGTCCAAAGGTCTAAAATAGCTAAAGAAACACAAAGGAGGACATGTCTGGGGGCCAGAGGCAAGTTATTACCTCTACTCCATATATAAATCTCTCATTCTCCATTGTGTGTTTTGTACGTAGCAATGACTCTCTTTATTGAGCCTCCTACTGCATCCACCACAGGGTCAGAGGTAAAGTGCATCCAGCACAGTAGCCCCACAGTCACTGGTGTGGAGATGTAGGGAATGGACTCAGAAATAATTGTCCGGGACAGAATGTCTCAGAGCGGTGTGTGGGAGAGCTCTGCTGATACTCATCCTGCTGCTCATCATTCATTTTCATTCATACAGGGATTATACAGGGAAAGGAAAGACATCATCTTTCAACACCACTTCTCTGTTCAGGTCTGCATTCGACTGATCCAGAATCAGGGACACCTACCAACAGCTGAATTTATCTCTGACCAGTGTAAGAAGCCAACTTCTACCGACACACTTTCTTGTCTCTGTTCAGCTCTCTGTATTATGTCTAATCTCCTGTACCTCTGCAGTGCGCCAGACCAGTCCACTGGGCTTATCATGAGCAGTGACAGACGCCCAGCAGTCGCCACATCCCTCCAGCACAAGCCCTGACCTCTTCGACCTGTCATTCCTAACTGGATCACCACCACACATGGTTTTTGTCCATATAATGAAAGTCAATGGGGTCCAAAACAAAAATGGACCCCATTGACTTTCATTGTATGGACAGAAAAAATGAGTAGATATTCATCAAAAAATGATCTTTTATGTTTCATAGTAGAAAGAAAGTCATACAAGTTTGGAATGACATTTTTGGGTGAACTGTTACTTTAAATTCTGCTTGCCGCTGACTGAAAATGATTTGTGTCCCAGCAGATAACCTTTTCCAAGCCCATCCTTTTTCTGCTGCTCTCTGTGGGTCTCTCCTCACCTGCTAAAATAGACATTAAAAGAGATGAATGTTCTATATTAATAGCACCATACATGCAAGTCCAGTCAATCAAGTCAAGTAAAATCACAGAAGAAACACAATCTAATGCAGCCTGCTACATATTGTCGTTTGAAGTCATGCAGGATGAAACAGACCTCAATTATTTTTCGACTATCCATACACTATTGTATTGATTCAGTAAGATTTTTCTCTTTTTCTTTAAAGAAATTAATATTTTTATTCAGCAAGGATGCATTAATAAAAGTATCGATGCGTTTTGAACAAATGTATTGACTGTTGTTGAAAGTATCAATGTGTTTTAAATATGTAGCGAATATTTAAAAAAAAATGTAGTGATTCTTTTAAAAAGTAGCAATTCTTTTTTTTTTTTTTAAGTAGCTTTTTTGGAAAAGTAGTGATTCTTTTTAGAAAAGTATAAATTCTTTTTGAAAAAGTAGCGATTCTTTTTGGAAAAGTAGTGATTCCTTTTTATAAAAGTAGCGATTCTTTTTTAGAAAGGTATCGATTCTTTTTGGAAAAAGAAGTGATTCATTTTTAGAAGAGTATTGATTCAATTTGGGAAAAGTAGCACTTCCTTTTGGGAAGTGTATTATTGATTGGTTTTGAATAACTGCAGATTGTTTTTGAATGTATCGATGTGTTTTAAATGTATCAATTGTTTTTGAATAACTAGATTGTTTTTGAATGACTATCAAATGTTCTTTAATAAAAGTATTGATGCATTTTGCATAAGTGTATTGATTGTTTTTGAATATATCGATGCATTTTAAAATGTATCGATTGTTTTTGAATAAATGTATCGATGCGTTTTGAGCAAATGTATAGACTGTTGTTGAATGTATCAGTGTGTTTTATATGTGTAGCAATTCTTTTTGGAAAAGTAGCGATTCTTTTAGAAAAGTAGCGATTCTTTTTTTTAAAAAAAGTAGCGATTCTTTTTTTTAAAGTAGCGATTCTTTTTGGGAAAGTAGCAATTGTTTGCTAGATAAGTGCCGATTCTTTTTGGGGAAGTAGTGATTCTTTTTAGAAAAGTAGCTATTCATTTTGGAAAAGTAGCGATTTTTTTAGAAAAGTAGCGATTCTTTTTGGGAAAGTAGCAATTGTTTTCTAGATAAGTGGTGATTCTTTTAGGGGAAAGTAGTGATTCTTTTTAGAAAAGTAGTGATTCTTTTTAGAAAAGTAGCTATTCTTTTTGGAAAAGTAGTGATTGTTTTCTAGATAAGTGACAATTCTTTTTGGGGAAAGTAGTGATTTCTTTTTTAGAAAAGTAGCGATTCTTTTTAGAAAAGTAGTGATTTTTTTTAGAAAAGTAGTGATTCTTTTTAGAAAAGCAGCGATTCTTTTTAGAAAAGCAGCGATTCTTTTTAGAAAAGCAGCGATTCTTTTTGAAAAAAGTAGCAATTCTTTTTGGGAAGTGTATCGATTGTTTTAAATATGTAGCGATTATTTTTTTTTTTATTTAGTGATTCTTTTGAAAAGTAGCAATTATTTTCTTTTTGTTAAGTAGCGATTATTTTTTGGAAAAGTATCAATTCTTTTTGAAAAAGTAGCAATTCATTTTTTAGAAAAGTAGCGATTCTTTTTGGAAAAGTAGCGATTCCTTTTTAGAAAACTAGTTATTCCTTTTTTGAAAAGTAGCGATAATTTTTTTGAAAAGTAGCGATTCTTTTTAGAAAAGTAGTGATTCTGTTTTGGAAAAATATCGATTCCTTTTTATAAAAGTAGCGATTCTTTTTAGAAAGGTATCGATTCTTTTTGGAAAAAGAAGCGATTCATTTTGAGAAGAGTATTGATTCTTTTTGGGAAGTGTATTATTGATTGGTTTTGAATAACTGCAGATTGTTTTTGAATGTATCGATGTGTTTTAAATGTATCAATTGTTTTTGAATAACTAGATTGTTTTTGAATGACTATCAAATGTTCTTTAATAAAAGTATTGATGCATTTTGCATAAGTGTATTGATTGTTTTTGAATATATCGATGCATTTTAAATGTATCGATTGTTTTTGAATAAATGTATCAATGCGTTTTGAACAAATGTATTGACTGTTGTTGAATGTATCAGTGTGTTTTATATGTGTAGCAATTCGTTTTGGAAAAGTAGCGATTCTTTTTGGAAAAGTAGCGATTCTTTTTGGAAAAGTAGCGATTCTTTTTTTAAAAGTAGCGATTCTTTTTGGGAAAGTAGCAATTGTTTTCTAGATAAGTGCCGATTCTTTTTGGGGAAGTAGTGATTCTTTTTAGAAAAGTAGCTATTCTTTTTGGAAAAGTAGCGATTCTTTTAGAAAAGTAGCGGTTCTTTTTTGAAAAGTAGCGATTCTTTTTGGGAAATTAGCAATTGTGGTGATTCTTTTTGGGGAAAGTAGCGATTCTTTTTAGAAAAGTAGTGATTCTTTTTAGAAAAGCAGCGATTCTTTTTGAAAAAGCAGCGATTCTTTTTGAAAATAGTAGCAATTCTTTTTTGGAAAAGTAGCGTTTCATTTTTGGAAAAGTAGCGATTTACTTTTAGATAAGTAGCGATTCTTTTTGGGGAAGTAGTGATTCTTTTTAGAAAAGTAGCTATTCTTTTTGGAAAAGTAGCGATTGTTTTCTAGATAAGTGGCAATTCTTTTTGGGGAAAGTAGTGATTACTTTTTAGAAAAGAAGCGATTCTTTTTAGAAAAGCAGCGATTCTTTTTGAAAAAAGTAGCAATTCTTTTTGGGGAAGTAGCGATTGTTTTCTTGGTAAGTGGCAATTCTTTTTGGGAAGTGTATCGATTGTTTTTGAATAACTGTAGATTGTTTTTGAAAGTACTGATGTGTTTTAAATGTATCGGTGATCAATAGGTTATCTGGGAAATGCTAACTTTAGCCTGCTAGCATTGAAAACATATGATCCCACCCCTCCCTGCAAATCGCGTCCAAAGCCACACCTCCTCCAAAACACACGAACACGCCCAGACCAGAAGCAAGAAGTCCAGAGACAATGTTATTGGATTACATCATGTGTCATTCACAGGTGAGAAAACTTTACAGTATACTACTATGTTCGGTTGTTGCTGTTTGTCTGTGTTTTCGCTCTGTCTGCACAACGTACATGAATGCGCTAATGACGAATGATGTCTGCGTGCAGTGCAGTGGTATGCAAACACGTTGACTGAAAGGGAACGCATGCTATCATTTAATTATGACCGAATGCAATAATTGAACAAACATTTTATGGTCCTACACCTTCCACAGATGATATATATTTATAAAAATACATTTAGACTGCTTAACATAGTAATTGCTATCAGGATCATCCAGCATAACAAAAAACATTTCTGTAGAGAATTACCTATTGCACCTTTAAGTATACAAAGTTTGCAGTATAAATTTAATTGGTTGTCAGTTCCAATTGCACCAATATGAATATATCACTTGTGTCTTATGATATTTCACTGTATTTTTACCAGGGTGCATCGCAGCTAATGAGCTATAAAGCACTAATTCTCGCTGGAGGCTGATACTGTTACTGCAGTGGCAGGTGTATGAGTGATTACATACATTTGGCTCTGATCCCTCACAGGTGAGCACATGCACGTATGCCACGTCAAAGCCTGTTATTGCACAAATCAGTAACACTTTCGCTCTGAGCTCACAGGCCCGCTGTGATGTGTTTGTGTTCTGTCAAAGAGTGATTTGTGTGCAAAGACTTCATGCTAATAATATGTTGAAGCTCACTCTCAATGTTCATTCCAAAGTCTCTTTGTGCTTAAACAATTAGGAATGTTACACATACTCAAACACACAGAGACACCTATAGTTTAATTCACCTGGAGGGGCCTCTGTGCTTCAGCCTGTAAAGGGCCTCTCAACCGTCATGGTGAATAGCTCACACCAAATGAAAGATTTTACAGGGGCTTGCATTCTCTCGCTCTCACACAAGCCTTTGTTTGGCTGACTGTTTATCCAGCACTGCTTGGAAATAAGCAGTATTGGAAACTGGCAACGAAAAAAATAAAATATAAAAAAATTAACTGAATTTCTAGCAAGTTATATATTATATTTATTATTTCCAAAATTAACTTGAGTTCAAAACATTATTGGTAGACCCCCTTATTTCAATCATTCATTCCATTCCGAATCAATATATGTACATCAGTAACATATCGTCCAAGCGTTTTCATTTTATTTTTTGATAAACACTTTTTTTTCCTTCTATTTTAAACCACTATTGTACATGCTGACATCAACCACTAATAGAAAAAATATGTTTTTCTTCCCTCAAGTGAGAATTCAAAATGGGCATTCTCGGCACAGCTCATGAAACTCTCATCATGAGCACAGTTAAATAAGCTGATCATTACACTGTCCAAACCACTCCAGAGGAGCGCACATATCCCAGCTCATTACTCTCAGTGGTGACACTAATACCAATGATGATTTTCCAAGTGCACTGCTGTGTATTTTTGCGTCTGTGCGTGCATTAAAGAGTAAGTAGCCTCAGCTTCTAACGGTTAAAGAGAGAGGATGATGTCATGCGATATGAGGCTGGGAGGTTTTAGCTGAGTTTCGGTATTGCAGAGCAGATTGCAGAAACAATAGATGGATATGACAGAAAATGTGTTTTGGCTTGTGTTGCCTTCATTACATCATTCTTGCTTGCTTCCTAGAAAATCTATCATTGCTAAAGTATTATTCTTGGCATGGGCCACAGACTGATAGTTCCTGCTTCTCAGGAAGGGGCTGCCGCTTTGCAGACAAGATCTTGACTTTATTGTGTGTGCATTTGTAAATGTTTGGGTTCTGTACGTAAGTTTCTTATGCTCAAAAAGGCTGCATTTATTTGATAAAAATACAGTAAAAACTAATATTGGGAAATATTATTACAATTTAAAATATCTGTGTATATATATATATATACACACACACACACACACACACAAAAGTGACGGTTTGGTCATACCTCGGTTTTGAAGTCACGGTTCGGTTCGGTAAGGTTCGGTACAGCAGGGGAAGAAAACTAACCAAAAATTTTTATTAAACAGTATTTAACTGAACAAATTGTTTCTCTGTCTTTAAATGAATTTAATTACAATTAAAAGTTTTTTAAGGATAAAGAAATGATCTCTGATAATGCTGTAAACCAGGGGTGTCCAACCCTGGTCCTGGAGGGCTACTGTCCTGCCGATTTCAGTTCCAGCCCTGCTCCAACACACCTGTCTGTAATTATCAAGCAGCCCTGAACACCATGATTAGCTGGTTCAGGTGTGTTTGATTCGGGCTGAATCTAAAAATCTGCAGGGCAGTAGCCCTCCAGGACCAGGGTTGGACACCCCTGCTGTAAACTATAGAGGGAGCCCTTACTTGCACATTGCTATAATAATAAAGGTTCAGAGCCCAAACTATTAGCCTAAATTCAGTTGCTATTTATTTTATATATAATAATCAACACTCAAATAACAAATTGTATGTGTAACCCCTCACCCAGGTCCTATTCGCCCCGCTCTGCGCAGGCCTCGAACCTGGGTCTGGGAGTCATACGCTCTAACAAGGAGGCCTAGCGTCAGTTGCTAGAGCATCTCTTGAGATCAGAGGAGTGAGGTTTACTCGCACAGCAACTACTAGCTGGCCTCCGTTACATTCACCCCCTAAATCTCACTTCCATCCGGGTCACGGCACCAATGTAACCCCTCACCCAGGTCCTACTCGCCCCGCTCGGCGCGGGCCTCGAGCCTGGGTCTCCGGCATGGGAGACGGACGCTCAAAAAAGGAGGCTAAAGGCTGCAACCCCTAGTGTCAGTCGTTAGAACATCTCTTGAGATCAGAGGAGTGAGGTTTACTCGCACAGCAACTACTAGCTGGCCTCCGTTATAAATGCCAACTTGCAAACTGCACATAAACTGCCTTATATGCAGTTTACAAGTTTGCATACAATTTGTTTTGCAATAACTTCTAAATCTAATTGTAAAATTATGTTTTTATTCCAATTCATTGTTGAAATATAATAATTTACACAGTGGCTGTCATTTTTATGACAGATTTATTTAAACATACATGAAATAATCAAGACATCACTAACAAGTTAAGTAAAATATATGAATATAGTACGCTTTGCTACATATATTGAGCGAAAGAGTTCATTTGTCTGATGAACTAACAAGCTGCGGACTCACCTGAGGTAAATGCTACCCGACACAGTGTAGTTTACAAGCTGTTTTATTGATGTCTTTCCGCCGTTGAAACACTGATTGAGCGATTACATGAGATATTATACGTTTCAGTAAGTTGTACCAAAGACTATAGAATAACACAAGATGCATCACTCATATTGTTTTGAATGGGAGAAAGTGCAACGTGCAATATGGCGGAATAAGTCCCGCCTTCTAACTAAGAGCCAATCGCCGATTGGTAAAGTCATCGCCTCACTTCAGCGGCCGTTAGAAGCTCCGGTTTCTATAGAAACAGTCATACGCGCGCCTCGAAACGAGGCACAAGAGGCACGCATTTAGGACTGCGCATGCGCATTAGGTTGATCCAGCCTGAAAAATACAGTTCTTTGTCATGATTCGAGCGTTTAGAAACTAAATTTATGAGACAAGTATTGTCAGATTTCATTGGTGATTTCAAATATGAAATTTAATTGAAAGCTTGGCTAACAGCTTTAGAGAATTTGAAGTTTCCCCATTCAAAGAGATAGGAGCTGCACTTGGATGCCCGAGAAGCGTTTCAAAGATGGCTGCCGAGTGAAATGACTTGTCTTAAAGGGGCTTTGGTTGTACTATATCTTTCAACATATCTTCAGATGTTCATTCATGTTTATTCTGTAACTAGTATTAAAGAGGAAGAGATGATTGCGTTCACTTGCGCTCCACGCTTCTGCTTGACACGAGGCACCTGTACAATGATCAGTCACGCCACATTAAAGAGCGACAAAATGGCATTTATTTATTTATTTAATTAATTAATTTCGTGATTTTGACAGAATTTGAAAGATGACACTTTGTTTCTTATCGAAAGTAACAAAACGTGGAGCGTTTCAGTCTTCAGTGTCACATGATCCTTCAGAAATCATTCTAATATGCTGATTTGGTGCTCAAGAAACATTTCAACATCACTTACATCCACTCTGCAAGTTTGTGTAAAATCTGAGAGCAACAGACATTTCATGTGGCTGTCTATACAAAGGAGTCACATGATCAGTGTCAAACATTTACTTATTGCTTTCGTGTTATAAATACTACAGAATCTTTAATAGCCTATATCTTATTCATTTTACGTTGGCATCCTATATCTATTTATTTCCCGGTTTAAATTAAATAAGTCCCATATTTCAATGTGGTCTCAAACTTTTGGACCCCACAGTGTTTTTCGTTTGTATGTTTAGGGCCTGGTTTCACAGACGGGGCTTAGATTAAGCTAGGATTAGACCTTAGATCAATTAAAACATTTAAGTAACTTTTATAAACGTATCTAGAAAGAAAAAAAACATTGCTGGTGTGCATCTTGAAACAAAACAATGACAGTAACATATTTTAAGATATGTCAGTACAAGCTGCTTTCAGTTAAAACAGCTCAAACATGCATTTTAGTCTGGGCCTAAGCTTAAGCCTTGTCTGTGAAACCAGGGGTAGAAGTTTTCGAGTTAAGCTTTTTCTCAACCCTTGATGTAATCCAAATGAGATGACCCACTTTCCAGCAAGCTTTCAGTGAACACTATCATTCCCCATTGTTCTGTTGGGCAATGTGTAGCCTAATTTACACCAGAATGACAAACAGACTATTTAATTTGGAAGGAAATTGTGGTTTTGAGACATTAAGGAAATTAATATTAACAAACCACAACCTATATCCAAACGCGATATTAAGTCATTGCGTGGCGGTTATAATAACTCTGCACTTGTTGTCGCAATAGTTTCTGTTTACTTATCCATTTGAAGACAAAGCCCACTTAAGACATGGCTCATTTCATGGATGAGATGGAGTTGGGATCACTTTCTCCACTGCAAAGACTTCCCAGCAGACCACTAGACCACATTTCTACAGAAGAATAAGTATAGTGTTGATCGAAGGGTTTAAGCAAACTGCACTGAATCCAGGGGTAATTGTGTTGCGGTGAGTTTAGATGTGGTGTGGATGTAATCTCATATTCCTCTGTTTTTGTACGTGTGCATGGTTCAATTGATAAAAGAGGCTGTTTATGTGTGTGTGCATCAATGGAGATCAGCACAGAGCAGTGAAGTACAGCTCAGTCAGCCCATCCTGGCAGTTCGAAGCAAAAGGGGCTGTAATTATCCGGAGCCAGTCATCTCAGGAGGTCGGCTGGGGTTTGGGGAATGTGTCCCCCTCCTCCACACCTCTGTTCTTTTCACCCTTCAAACTTCTTTCAATCTCTCTTTTCCAGCAAAAGGGCATTTCTTCAGCTGGGGCGCTCATACTGCCACACCAGAGTGGACAAGACAGGCCGCTCAGTGTATATCTCAGTGATGTGTGTAAGTATATGAATGGTTTGTGAGAGCATGAAATCAATCTCCTCTGGTTCAGATATGCAATATAATCACATTTCAACCATAACTCACATCCCAGCTCAGCCTGCCAGAAACTGCCTTTGCTCATGCCTCTGAGACAATGCCAAGAATATCACAAAAATAACTTTAAATCAGTTTTATTGTTCTCTCGTCTGCTTCTTGCACTCTCTCTCTCTCTTTCACTTGGCACCATGTGCGCTTAATTAAATTGACTTTGAAGCGACTATGACATCATCATTTGGCTGTTATTCTTTTGGACGTGTTTGGACTTCAGGGTTCCCATGGAAACTTTGATGTAATGGCCACGCAGGCTTGTTTTCAGGAAAACCACAGCTGACACGTGGTGAAATAGATGGGCTTTTGTTTTTTGGAAGGATCGGTGGTTTGTCAACAGCTATCTTGCGGATGAAAGCCAGACAGGGTTCACATCTTTTCCTCAAGAGAGTGCAGGGCATTGGGTCACTCAAACTGAGGATGTAACTTCAGACTTTAGACTGATGGTTTGACATATGAACAGGAAAAGTTTCAGTCGATATGTCATCATGGCTGAATGTGGTTAAGGAACCATGTGCTTCACAGCCTTAGTGGTTTGACCGGTGTGTGTTCAAGTTTTGTGACGTAGAATTGATCATTTGTGGTTAACTCGACTGCGTGCCCTAGTTTATGTTTACTGCATGTTTCCCACCATGTCTCATTCTCCCAAATAAGGACAGGCTAGTTATTTTAGGATGGCACCACTGATCCATTCATAAAAAGATCAAAATAGTTGTTATTGCTGTTAATATTTTTACACATTGCAAGAAGAATTCTTCTTCACTGTTAAAAAATGAGCTTAAATTTACTTAGCTAGTGTATGCTAGTCTGTTTAAGAGGTGTTTTAGACATGTCAGCTAGTTAGGCTGGGAGACCAGCTTAAACCAGATAAAACCAGCAAACCAACACCTAATGTGAAAATGGGGCATGACTCGATGCTATCTCCAAACTCAGCCAATCAGAAAGTTTCTCTCTGTTTGCGCATTCACTCATAACACACTGCAGCTGAAAGTGTAAAATTCTCGTATTTTCGACACTTCCATGATGCTTTAACAAACAGCATGCTTTTTATGGTTTATGTTGTGAAACTTGACGGATTTGTCATATAATATCAAATTCTAAACTTCTACAATCAGTCTCTTCTCATCCATATTTTAGCGGCATCTAGCGGTGAGGTTGCGAAGTGCAACTAACGGCACACACCCCTCGCACCCCTCCCTTTCAGAGAAGCTACGGTGGCCGTCTGGCCGACATGTGAAGCAATGAGGTTTCTTCTTACTTCTAACAAAGAACGGTCTCTGCTTCTAATACACCAGACGACTACTACTACTATGTACGTATTCAACGTAGTGGCGATGCAAACTGCCTCTATAAACACGAACGATTTAGAAGTGACGACATAGTGACGAAACATGCTCTGTAGAGTGTTTATCCGTTTAGGCCTGCTGTAGAAACATGCCAGCGCATAAATGCCGACTTGACATGGAGGGGGGGACCCGCAGTGTATGTGATAGAAATGGCTCATTCTGAGGTAATAAAAACATAACAGTTCAATATGTAACGTCTTTATGTTAGGAATTGGTTTAGGACAAAATTTTCGGACAGGAATTTTGTTCCAGGATCAACCAAATATGTTGATCCAGGAACATGTCTTACTTGGCAAAATCATAGTTACCCATGCAGCATAGCGGAGTCTGAAAAGAGCTTTTGTTTTTTTATTTTCCAAAAGTGAAATATCCTTTAAATTGGCACAGCATTTAGACTCATGCCTGTGAGATGATGAAAAACAGTGAGATGAAATGATGCTGTCAGAGAAAAACAATTAAAAAGCTGTGCAGCAAACTTGTGATAGCAGTTACAGTTGTTTGTAAACTATATAAAGTTCAGCATAATTACATGACTGCTGAAAGTGTTGAAAGTATTATGTGTCTTCATGAATAGACACTATTGTTTATCTGACTTGTTAGTCTTGTAAGAATTAGTCAAAATGACTGTATACATGAGTATGTTCAAATCAGACATAATCTTACACTGCAATTTGGTGATTCAGATCAGGATCGTATAGCAGCTGCCATTTCCCAACACCCCAGAGATCCCTGGGGCTCCTTGGGAAGAAGTTATAGTTGTGTCCTAGATTTGTCTTGGTCACATCCTTCTCTCATGTCAGTGTTGCAATACCTGTGCAGGTTATCTCTATCACTGATACCTCCTCAGATAAGAGGTATTGCATGAGCATGTGAGGTCTTGCATTGGCCCTTCCCAGTACTACTGATCCAAAAAGCGTGTCTGATTCAGTCGGCTCGACTACTCAGAATCACCACCGTGTATCTTAGATCAGATAAGGGTGAAAGGAAAGAAATGGTGGCTGCATTAGATACAATAACAAACTGCCAGAGAAAAGCACGACATTGTGGTGTTCCTCTATGTGCCTGCTGCTGATCCTAGAGACATTTACAACCAGTGAAATCTGACATCATTGCAAGATGGAAATCATATTTGGAAGGCTGACGGGATGAAAGAAAATGGCTGCTTCAGAGTTAGAAACCTGTGGAGAATTTCCAGCAAACTTTGAGTCATATGTTGAAGATATGTTGCCAGATTAACTCTTGAAGAACCTCTGCTTTTCCTGCCAGCAGATTTTTAGATCTGTCTGGATCAAGATGTGTTGTGGAAAAATGAATAGATAACATATTCCTCAGCATGGCATCTTCCTCTTTGACTCCTGTGTGCAGCATTCACCCACAGCCCTGTTATGTCAAGTTGATGAGCACATGCCCAGTGTGTACAGCTATAAATCACCTCCGCTCTCCCGCGGCTTCCAGTGTTTACAGTAAACAGTGGGCTGGAATGTAAAGTTATTTCAGTCCGTTGGCCAGGACTCATTGTAGTGGTTGTGCCACAGGCCGTTAGTCCAACCCAGAGCCCCTGTACCTCATTATCTGATCAGGCCTGTTTGCTCTGACTGGGTTCTGTTGTAGCTCTTCCCTTCACCCACAAAAAACAAACACAGACACAAACACAACAAGCCCACTTCCTCCAGATCCATTATGTCCCTCTTTTCACCCTTAACAGCAAACTCTTGAAATCCAATCAGCCCTCATTTTGTCTATAGACTGATTGATCATGACAGGACACAAAGTAAGTTTGGAAAGGACAAGACATTGAACTCTTAGGAAGTACAGAGGAAAATTTTCAAAGGAATGACCTCCTTGTTTACTATGAATTGAGTTCAGCCATTGTATTTAAATGAGAAGGCAGGATTCCAAAATGTTTTGGCAGGCAACCTGCAACCTACTTCTATTCAGCAAGGATACATTAAATTGATCAAAAGTGACAGTAAATAAATCTTTTTTAAACAAATACTGTTCTTTTGAATTTTATATTCATTAAAGAATCCTGAATGTATCATGG
>RJVU01057378.1:1532854-1570529 GCA_003731715.1 Anabarilius grahami
AAGAAGTCTTTATTAAACAAAACAAATCAGCATATCAAAATGATTTCTGAAGGATCATGTGGCACTGAAGACTGGACTAATGATGCTGAAAATTCAGCTTTGCTATCAAACGAATAAATTACATTCTAAAATATATTAAAATAGAAAACATATATATTAAACAAGTTATATTAAATTGCAAAAATATTTTACAATATTATTGTTTTTTACTGTATTTTTGATTTTAAAAAATGCAGCCCTGGTAAGCATAATAAACTTCTTTCAAAAAATCTTACCAACCCCAACCTTTTGAATGGTAGTGTATGTTAAATATCCTAAATGTAAATATTGTATAAAATATAAAGTAATATATTTATTACAGTAGTGTATTTTATAAAAATAGTATATTTCAGTATATTTATAAAATAATTACACATTAGTAAATATTAAATATAAACGGTAAATTATAGCTTTTAATAACATTGAATCAGCTTGATTACATTAGGTTACACCAACGAAAGTAATTTTGGTAACACTTTATTTTGATTGTCCCTTTTTAACATTCTGTTGACTACAGTAACTTTGTATACTATACGTGTATATATATAATATATATATTGCTATATACTATAAGTAACTTTGTTTGGCTACTTATAGTCAACATATATAGTTGAATAAGTAACTTTGCAACTACAAGTCAACTAACTCTCATAGTAGACTGTGCTTAATATCTACTAACACTTTATTGTGATCCCTCAACAGACATTCTACTTACTATTACTACTATTCTACTACTTAAGTAAATTTGCAAGTACATGTCAACTTATTCTAACCCTAACCCTACCAGTCTACTAATACTCTACTAACACTCTAGTAGACATGTAGGTGCAATAATACTTATAGTCAACAGAATGTGTTAAAGGAACCATCAAAATAAAGTGAAACTGTAATGTTTGTTTCCTAACCAAGATTCTAGCAACATGAAATTTGTCTGTCCCAACTGAACTCAAAAATGCTTTATGATGCAACAACTTTTGGTTTCTGTTTCTGCAACAATTCATTAGGTAACCCAAAATCTCACTCATCATAACTGTACATTAACCATCAAATAATATGTTCAGAATGGATGTGGTTGCGCGACATCATCAGCAGTTTCACATTCAGTGTGGACAAATTGCTTGATGCTGAAACTTGTTAGGACAGTTTAAACCACATATTGTCACTCTTTACAGTGTAAACAGGTACTTTAAAACCTTAAGAGTGCAGTCTTTATCCTGACCTCAACCACCAAACTCTGAACCCAGTGAAAGTGAGACAGAAAACAACAAAAGGCGTGTCTGTAACTCTCTGATATAGCCCTGCTGAGACAGTAGGACATGCTTGAGCTGGAGTAATGTGAGCAGTGGCCTTTATCTATCAGAAGAAAAAAAGAGTGAGGAAGAGTGAGTGAGAGAGAGCAGAGACAGAGCACTGTGTTGTGAAAGTGGAGATTAATACAAATACAGTGGAAAGAAGGAGGGGGAGCCAGGATAAAGTGGAGCTCTATCTCCCTCCTCTTTTGTCTTGTTCCCTCCCTCTCTCCTCCCTCCCCCGGGCTGCAGGAGTAGTAGGAGGTTAACGTGACTGTGAGAGCTGTACTTTAAAACAGCACGGCGGGCAGAACACATTCACACACTCAGACACACTCACAGCAGGAAATCATACTGAAACACAAGGTCTGTAAACTCACTCAAACAGTCAGAATTTTAAAATTATCTACTGTATTTTTCATGCTGAGTGAGCTTTAAAGATGAGCTTTTTATTCATTCAATAAGGAAATGAAGCTTGTTTCTGACTTAGTTTTGTCTCCACAGGTCACTGTTGTCATTTCCTCTGGATTTCTATATGGATCTGGGACTTTAAACAATTTCAAGAGGGAAATATCAGAAACAGATCTCAATTTGTTGTTGGACTGTAAAGGAAGATAGCTGGACTCACAGAAGAGATGGACGCAGGCCCATTGGCGTCAGTGGCCGAGGGCTCTCCGGAAGGGGAGACGGTGTGTGCCGCTTTGGCCCGCTATGAAACCACATTGCGAGATGCTGTGCGTGAGATCCATGTGGATGTCAGCGCTTTCAAGCTAGGCATTGAGCGGAGACTAGAAGAGGCTATTCATGTGAGCGGACCTCTAGGCCGAGCCGTGGCGCAGCTGCAGCAGGAGAACCGGCAGCTCAGGGGTCAGTTAGAGGCCTTGACCCGACAGGTGGAGATGCTGACTGGGTCGGTGTGTGACAGAAGCGCACTTCTCACAGGAGGATCGGCACCACCACAGACCAACAGCAGCAACGCAGGGCATCAGTCTCCACCGTCTGTGGCCCCCAGCGTAGCGGCTCTGACCGGTTCGGCCAGCGGCTCAGCCTCCAGCCCCACCACCACACGTTTCTCCAGCAGAGCAACCTTCTCTGTCACCAGCAAAACAAACGTGAGTAGACATTTGCAAGAAGGAGTATAAGAGTGACCTCGAGTGAGGTCATTCTGTGGAACTGGAAAGAATGAAGTGATGTGAGAAACCTTATGTTCGAAAACTAAATATTTAGACATATAGAGAAGCCAGAAGCTGGAAAACAGATGCAAACTATCTGAATGTTTGTAAAGGCAGAATTTGTCTCAGACCTTTGGCACAGTCTCTGACAAATGTGGGATGACGTTTTGATCATTTACTACCACCATTCCAACTTAGTATTATGATGAAGTTAAGCCACATATGGCCGTGCATTATGGTTATTATACCACAGTTAACAGTGTTTTTATAGGCACAATGCAAATAAACAATTCTGACCACCAAGTAATATTTGTTGGCTGCTTTTCAGTTGACAAGCTACTGATCAACTTGCCACATTAATATCAAATTTAGAGTTAGATCAGTTTTATAAAATTAATGTGTTTTTTAGACTGCAAAGGTGACACAGAAGCTGTATCTAAAGTGGCTTATATTCCAGAAAAGAGGCTGTTTAGTGTTGCATAAATGCATTTATACAGGAATTAAAATTGCAGAAATTATGTTAAGAAATTGTTAAGAAAGTCATGCTTTAAAATGAAATACAAAGTTCTGTCATGAAACTCTAAATGGCACAAGCTAAACAACCTGCTTGCAATCACATCATTCTCTATAGGGCACAGCTGATTGGTTCCAGTTGTATCAGTAGCCAATGAGCTTGCAGCTCAACCTTGAAATATTTCGTTAGCATTTGCTTTAGCAGTTGCAGAAACCCTCCACCTTCCCCAGCACCACCTGTATAGATCTGCTACAGGTAATTCATGTACGCTATATTGTACAGTAGCAGTATCTCTTACTTTCTCACAGCAGCATGTCGTGTATGTATTGGCAGTAGCAAGTCACGTACTTGCTCTGCAGCAGCAGCAATAACCAACAGCAGCAGCGTATCAGATCTATTCTGCCAATGCCAGATATATCAATATTGCCTTACCCATTTCCATGCCAAACACTCCGAGAGTTCTCATGACAGAACTAAATTAATAATATAGCTCATATTATATTATATTACAGTATTTTTAATAAATATGGAATTATAGAAATAAATTAAGGTGGCTCTGATGCTGCATTTAATTTACACAGAAACAAAGCAGCATATTTTAGTAAGGCTTTTATACAGCATTATGCCTTTACTCATAAATTGGAGCAGGAACAGAGCCGCGTTCACTCAGAGCAGCTTTCACTTGCCTGTGTAAAGGCTCCAGATTTTTGTGAAATGACACATTTTTAATTAAAAACAATCACTTTGAAATGCTCAAACAACCCAGATGTTTTGTTGATATTGGTACTGATCAAACCCATGAAGCCATTATAGCAGATTTCATTCTTTCAAAGCATGTTTTATTTGATAGGTATATTTAATAGTTTGCATATTTATACTGTAAACCCTCGAAATTTAATTTTTTCTGAGATGCAGTTTTTGACATGGTAGACAATGATTAGCTGTAATTTGTTTGAGGAGACTTTCTGTTGAGTTGAACCTGTCATCTTTAAGCCTTTACAGCCGCTGCTAGTGACAGGAAAACTCAAACATCATGCAGTCGTCAATCATTACTCTAGAGCTCTGTGCTGGAGTATAAAAATACTTTCATTTGCATAACATTCAAATTAAATTGGCTTGTTTCATAAGGTCTTGTTTTAGATTTCAGGTTTGTCAAAGTTATTTCAAAATCATTATAATTTTAGTAGCTGGGAGTGCAGTTGATTTTGGCTGTGATTGAGAGTCAGTAGAAACAAGGAAGGCTGTTATCTTCCCTGCCACATCCACACCTGCCAACTGCATAATGAGAGAGCTGCATTTTAGGCTTGTAAAATACTCAGAGACTGTTGTGGCAGGTCTGCAGCGCACTCCCTTTCAGTTCCAGCCTGCAGGAAAAAGTGAGCGAGAAAGACTGAAAAAAAGACAGCAAGACTCCACGTGGGGATGTGTGCTGGCCTGCCTCCACATGGCTGTGCTGTGAGCACCTGCAGATATCATGAGAATCATGCTTTATCTCACGCTCTTCCTCCTAACTCTGTCTCTGATTCTTACAGAGCCCTGTTGTACTTTCTGTTCTTGGGAAATAACAGTTTATCCTGGGCTCAATCTCAGACTGCCGCCACTATATCTGTGGCATTTCTTCTTCTCCCAACTATCATTTTGTCTCACACAAAACACTGTCTCCAGTCCACTTCATATCTTTATCACTTTCTCTCCTTCTTGCTCTCTGTCATTCTGTGCTTGACCTCACTACAGTTCATAGTGTTCTGGCAGGTTTTATACTTCTGACGGACGAACAAATAGATAGAAGATTTGATGGATGAATGGATAGATAGATGGACTGATTAACTGATCGATGACAAAAAGATGCCAGCTTCACTATATATGTTTATGCTATATATGTTATGAGTTTACCATCAAAACTGCTTTTGGTCTGCCCTCACTCTGTGCTGTCTCCGCAGAGGAGTCCTGCACTGCTGTTGCCAATTACCACAGCATTTCTGTGGTTTCAATGGGCCATTGTGTCGACATTCTGCCTCATTTGAAGTACGTTGGGTGAGTCAGGATTTGACCCAGGACACCTTCCTCTCTTTCTGCACCAAAATGTGGTGTAGATGTAGCACCGCCGGCTCCTCTTGAGTCTCTCGTGCTCAGAGGACAGGTGCTTGGCTTGGAACCATACCTGTGGAGTGTGGTCTCACAATGCATGACCACATTTGGCCCCGCACATTTGATATAAACGCACACAGATGCCCACAGACACAAATAAGATAACAGATATTGGAAATATTTAATCATTAACTCAATTGATTTCCTCTTAGCTTCATGCTGTCAATCCCAAATTATGAAGATTATACGGCCTGGATTTGGCCTACGGATTATTGCTCTTGTCTAAGAGTGTTTTTTTTTTTTAGCTGCTTGACATTGCACTCCAAGTTAGCAATGCATCAGAGTGGATGTTAGCAGCTGTCTTCTAGCATCTTGGTACAGTTGCTATCCTGGTTGACTTGCTAACATGGTTGACAGTGGGTTTCAGAAATCTGCCAACTAACAATTTCAAGCGCTAAAAGTGTGTTCACACGTGAACGTGAATCTAGCAATGTTTTATTATGTTGGTTTTTGAACGTATCACCGCAGCGCTAAAATGTTAATGCTCTATCGTGTTTTAAAATAACGTACACCTACACTAAACCCTAAATCTACCCGACAGTGTTAATAAAATCAAATGTTACATAAAACGCAATTGCTGAAGCAACCATATGCCATTTTAGCTTGTTTCTACAAGTTTTTGAGGTTGTCATGGCTTGTGTTTCATGGGACTCGTACCCAATTCTGTACCAGGTAGCGATCAAGCCAAACATATGGAGCTGGTTATGTGATGCAAAAACTCTAAAATGTATTCGTTTACAAATCATGCACTATGGTAAAAAGGGTTTTCAGGTCATAATATAATATTTTGCTAGGAGCCATGTGAAAATAGGCTATGTTTTATTTTAATCCATAGTCATAATGTATGAAAAGGATTAAAAGTGCTTGCTGTTTTACTCCCTCTAGTGTTCATTTCTGTTGGAAACTGCTGAAGAAATGACACTTTGCTACAATGTAAAGTAGTGAGTGTACAGCTTGTATAACAGTGTAAATTTGCTGTCCCCTAAAAATAACTCAACACACAGCCATTAATGTCTAAACCGCTGGCCACAAAAGTGAGTACACCCCTAAGTGAAAATGTCCAAATTGGGCCCAAAGTGTCAATATTTTGTGTGGTCACCATTATTTTCCAGCACTGCCTTAACCCTCTTGGGCATGGAGTTCACCAGAGCTTCACAGGTTGCCACTGGAGTCCTCTTCCACTCCTCCATGACGACATCACGGAGCTGGTGGATGTTAGAGACCTTTGAGGATGCCCCACAGATGCTCAATAGGGTTTAGGTCTGGAGACATGCTTGGCCAGTCCATCACCTTTACCCTCAGCTTCTTTAGCAAGGCAATGGTTGTCTTGGAGGTGTGTCTGGGGTCGTTATCATGTTGGAATACTGCACTGCGGCCCAGTCTCCGAAGGGAGGGGATCATGCTCTGCTCATTCATGGATCCCTCAATGAACTGTAGCTCCCCAGTGCCGGCAGCACTCATGCAGCCCCAGACCCTGACACTCCCACCACCATGCTTGACTGTAGGCAAGACACACTTGTCTTTGTACTCCTCACCTGGTTGCCGCCACACACGCTTGACACCATCTGAACCAAATAAGTTTATCTTGGTCAAATCAGACCACAGGACATGGTTCCAGTAATCCATGTCCTTAGTCTGCTTGTCTTCAGCAAACTGTTTGTGGGCTTTCTTGTGCATCATCTTTAGAAGAGGCTTCCTTCTGGGACGACAGCCATGCAGACCAGTTTGATGCAGTGTGTGGCGTATAGTCTGAGCACTGACAGGCTGACCCCCCACCCCTTCAACCTCTGCAGCAATGCTGGCAGCACTCATACATCTATTTCCCAAACACAACCTCTGGATACGACGCTGAGCATGTGCACTCAACTTCTTTGGTCGACCTTGGCGAGGCCTGTTCTGAGTGAAACCTGTCCTGTTAAACCGCTGTATGGTCTTGGCCTGCGTGATGCAGCTCAGTTTCAGGGTCTTGGCAATCTTCTTATAGCCTACGCCATCTTTATGTAGAGCAACAATTATTTTTTTCAGATCCTCAGAGAGTTCTTTGCCATGAGGTGCCATGCTGAACTTCCAGTGACCAGTATGAGAGAGTGAGAGCGATAACACCAAATTTAACACACCTGCTCCCCATTCACACCTGAGACCTTGTAACACTAACGAGTCACATGACACTGGGGAGAGAAAATGGCTAATTGTGCCCAATTTGGATATTTTCACTTAGGGGTGTACTCACTTTTGTGGCCAGCGGTTTAGACATTAATGGCTGTGTGTTGAATTATTTTGAGGGGACAGCAAAATTACACTGTTATACAAGCTGTACAGCTATCATTTCTTCAGTGTTGTCACATGAAAAGGTATAATAAAATATTTACAAAAATGTGAGGGGTGTACTCACTTCTGTGAGATACTGTATGTATTGGTACGTATTTTGCGTTTTGCAGTAATGTTGCCAAAAGTCAGTCCACACATCATCTCAGAGACATTGAATCATCTGCATTATGGCATTAAAGTCCTCCTCTAGGCTTGCAGCAACTAGCAGAATTAGCACCATTTTCTTAAATCAAACTAGCCCTAAAAGAAGACGTAGTGTTTTTTTTCCGCTGTGAAGAGGCTAGTGTGTATTTCAGGAGGCCCTAGTGTAGACTATTAAAGGTAAATAAAAAATAATGGTATAAAATAAGTTTGACTTGGGAAGTAGCTAATGAATTAAGATTTATATTGTTTTTACTGTGGAGCTCATGTGCATCCTCACATGTTTATCTTTCCTGTGAATTATCTTGTGGTCATATCGCAAGTACTTTTCAGTCAAGAACTTTCAAACTGGCAAAGAACAGTTTTGACATACACCGTTTACCATGTTATGACATGACCATAAACATTTATATCTTCCCTTTTCACAATTATACACACCACACATCTGTAGCAAGGACCTTTTCTCCTCTACACACACCCCATGATGCCAAGCATTACCAAATGACCATAATAGTACTTCAAATCCCATGTTTGGCTCTGGGAGTGTGAGAAACGCCCTTCTCACTTCGGCTTACCTCACCATAGAGTGCTAGTACATCTAGTTTTCAGTCCACACAGCTATCTACTATTGCCAAAGAAGAGCTGTTTTTAAAACACGAAGCCTAGAAAGGAATGTCGTTTGATCTGACGTGCTTTGCTTTAAATTCAGTTTTGATGTTGGGAATTTTCTAGATTTGGATAGCCTGCTAGGTAGCTGAGCAGGCCTCTGAAGGCTTAAAGGCTGAGCATTTGTTTGCAAAGATTCACTTAAGCATCCACATTTGCAAGGCCACTGGACTCCAGGCTTTTATTTATGAGGCGAAAGCGAATGAAAATGCGCCTGTATAGTTTTACACCTTGGCAGGGGGGTTCAAGTAGCTTACTTGAACATACTGGTGTGTATTTGTTTGCATGTGTTTGTCTGAGATATGCTTGACGTTTCCAGCACGGACTGGCCCAAAGCCAAATCTCTCACAATGGAACGGAACGTTTAATCTCCTCCCATTGCCCTGCCTGGATCTCCATGTCCAGCACAGATTCCTGGCAGAGAAGAAGGAGTAGAACAAAAAACCTTTGCACAGCTATTAATACAGTAGAGTGCAATAGAGAGAAAGAGAGGGCGAGAAAGAGGGAATGTGAGAGGGAGGGTGGAAAAGAGAGAATAGATTGTGGATGGAGGCTAGAGAAAGGCATCCAGCCGCTCCCATGCTGCCCCTGGCTCTCCTAATTACTTCCAGACAATGCCATGTATTTTCATCTCCGTGGTTACAGGTTAATAATTCGTTGTTTACGGGATGACCTCACTGCCCTTCAGGAATCATTGTCCCACCTTGTAGGAATGCGTATGTGCGGAGAATTTAGGTGAAGAAGCTCTAGTGAAGACCTTGCTTATCCACCATGCATGGAGTCACATTACCGCCCATGTTTGTCACTAGAGTAGAGTACAAGGCCGTTGGTATCTCAGCTGGTGCTAGAAAGTCTAAACCAAGCTAAGCTCTTAGATATTGTGTGCAAACTGATGTGTAATCCTGGAACGGTCCCTTCTCTCTCTCTGGCCTGAGGCATTGTGTTTGACCACTGCCCAGGTCTGTATTATCCATCTGCAGGTGGGGCTTTAGATGTTCTGCGTCCCTTTGGGCTACAAACCATCACTCGTGCTGCAGTGAATCATACTGAAGTGGACTCGCTGCACGGTCACGTAGTTTTAATCTGAAGAGGTTTCTCAAGAGTGCAGGAGCTCCTGCGTCAATGCGTCAGGACACACATGATTGTTTACAGATGAGTAATGGACAGTTTAGTTTTGAGTTCACTATGCGCACTTCCCACTATATGAGGTTGTTTGGTAAACCAAAGAGGTGTACATAATTTTTCATGTGTGCAAACAAGTTATACAAACAATATAAAAAGATGTCACATATAGGGCAAAATGCATAACATTTTAAGAAGAACACTAGTTTTATATCATTTGAAACTGCTGCGGCAGCAGGGAAGATGCAAGAGCATTAATTTGTTTTATTTTAATGTAAAAAAAATAATCGTTGAGATGGTGATACACAAATGTGGACATGTCCGCATTCAAGAATTTACAGATATTTCAAAAGTGTACTTAAGTACAGTAACAAAGTAAAAATACTTTGTAACTCTCCACCACTGACAGTAGCAAAGTATTTTTTTAGAAACATGTTCCTGACTTCTGATTTGTGAACAAATTCTTTCAAGAAAATTCTCAGTCTTTTGAGCAAGTTCTTTTTTAATGAATCATTTGAACTAGTTCACAAATAGCATTGAATAATTCATTTTTAAGTTCAACTGATCTGATTGCAGCAGTCAACAACTCAATGATTCCATGATCTGGTAAAGACCTGATAGCGATGTCCAATTTGTAAACAAATCATTCTTTTGAGCCAATTATTTTCGATGAATCAGTTCACATACAGCATTGAATGATTTAATTGTGATTTCAACTGATCTGATTATATCAGTTAACAACGCAGTGATTCAATGATCTAGTGGAGACCTGATGTCCGATTTGTGAATGTCTTATTCTTTTGAACCAATTCTTTTCAACGAATTACTCGAGCGGTTCACAAATGTCATTAAATAATCCATTTGTGAATTTAAGTGATTCATTGCTTCGGTTAACAACTCCGTTTCAATTCTGATTGAGTTATCCAGTTGAGACCTTCTCCGAGACTTGATGGCAATGTCAGACTTAGTTATTTAGTTTGAAATGCTCTGATCCACAAATATCATTGTTAAACTTACTTATTAATTTAGTTGAAGTAAATCTCAAGCTAACAAAACAAACTGATGAACTGAATTTGAATATGCATAATAATGTCAGACCTGACTTACTATGACCAAATCCACCTGCCTACATTAAGTTACACCAATGAATTTAAATCAGAAGGTCAAATTCAGTGCTTGAATTTACATGGCCTGAAGGACAATATTTATAAGGCTTTTTACGGTGTACATATGTGAATTTGTGAGTATGTGGGAGTGAAAATGAAGCACACCCAACTCCCTGAGAAATCAAGAGAAATTCTTGTAGTTCACACACAGCTGAGTGGTCAAACGTCTCTCTCTGTTTCTCTGCACAGGTTTTCTTTCCATTCCTGCTTCTGCTAGAGGAGAGAAATTGCAGGCTTTGTGGTGCTTTGAAAAACAGGTGTTTGGGCTTCTTTCTGCATGAACACTTGAGTTTGTGGAGGAAATTACAGAGCAAAGACCCTCACAAACCAGGCATCCCGTCCCCATCTGTCTCAACTTAATAGACTCTACATCTCTCTGACTTTCTAACAGCAGGAAAAATTACCCTTAAATTGCTGTTGGCCAAATTGGGGGCAAATATTTCTCTTCAATTCCAAATTATTCATTTGCTTTTTACACTCTCGATTTATGCCTTAAACAGTATCCACTTTGAGTTTTCTAATCATGACCCCCATTCCCAAATTGAGCCCAGCTATTTGTACATTGGCAAAATATACAGTGGGTACGGAAAGTATTCTGACCCCCTTAAATTTTTCACTCTTTGTTATATTGCAGCCATTTGCTAAAATCATTTAAGTTCCTTTTTTTCCTCATTAATGTACACACAGCACCCCATATTGACAGAAAAACACAGAATTGTTTACATTTTTGCAGATTTATTAAAAAAGAAAAACTGAAATATCACATGGTCCTAAGTATTCAGACCCTTTGCTCAGTATTTAGTAGAAGCACCCTTTTGATCTAATACAGCCATGAGTCTTTTTGGGAAAGATGCAACAAGTTTTTCACACCTGGATTTGGGGATCCTCTGCCATTCCTCCTTGCAGATCCTCTCCAGTTCTGTCAGGTTGGATGGTAAACGTTGGTGGACAGCCATTTTTAGGTCTCTCCAGAGATGCTCAATTGGGTTTAAGTCAGGGCTCTGGCTGGGCCATTCAAGAACAGTCACGGAGTTGTTGTGAAGCCACTCCTTCATTATTTTAGCTGTGTGCTTAGGGTCATTGTCTTGTTGGAAGGTAAACCTTCAGCCCAGTCTGAGGTCCTGAGCTCAGACTGGGCTGACTTGGCCGCATTCATCTTTGGCTTCCGTCGGGCCACTCTGCCATAAAGCCCCGACTGGTGGAGGGCCACAGTGATGGTTGACTTTCTACAACTTTCTCCCATCTCCCGACTGCATCTCTGGAGCTCAGCCACAGTGATCTTTGGGTTCTTCTTTACCTCTCTCACCAAGGCTCTTCTCCCCCGATAGCTCAGTTTTGCCAGACGGCCAGCTCTAGGAAGGGTTCTGGTCATCCCAAACGTCTTCCATTTAAGGATTATGGAGGCCACTGTGCTCTTAGGAACCTTAAGTGCAGCAGACATTTTTTGGTAACCTTGGCCAGATCTGTGCCTTGCCACAATTCTGTCTCTGAGCTCTTCAGGCAGTTCCTTTGACCTCATGATTCTCATTTGCTCTGACATGCACTGTGAGCTGTAAGGTCTTATATAGACAGGTGTGTGGCTTTCCTAATCAAGTCCAATCAGTATAATCAAACACAGCTGGACTCAAATGAAGGTGTAGAACCATCTCAAGGATGATCAGAAGAAATGGACAGCACCTGAGTTTAATATATGAGTGTCACAGCAAAGGGTCTGAATACTTAGGACCATGTGATATTTCAGTTTATCTTTTTTAAAGAATCTGCAAAAATGTAAACAATTCTGTGTTTTTCTGTCAATATGGGGTGCTGTGTGTACATTAATGAGGAAAAAAACTTAAATGATTTTAGCAAATGGCTGCAATATAACAAAGAGTGAAAAATTTAAGGGGGTCTGAATACTTTCCGTACCCACTGTAAATAGCATTATCAGCATGGTTTATTAATACCAGAGAGGGCCTTGTAAGAGCTGGCTATTTGTAGGATTTAAATGACTGGAGCTGGAATGAGTCCACTGAACTCTCTAGAGTTCTCCCACAAACATGCCCTCTATTGTTGTTTATGCTCCATTCTGTTCCCCCGCCACCACAACGTTCCAAGAATCTCAAATGTCACAGAGAGGCAAGAATATCCCCTCAGATACGTTTAAAATCAGACACTCACACACACAGAGCTTCATCAAAACTGGCATTCATCTCTCTGATCATACACAGAGCAACTCTCTGTTTTCTCTTGTAGTCACAATGCTCAAGCCACCACATTACCATTTCACTCACCATCAAATCACTCAGAGATTATATACAATATAACCTTGTGATTATCCACAGGAAAAATCTTCTTTTATGCACCCCAGCATTGCACAGGCAGGCTGCCAACACGCTGGGGAAATTCTTATTTTGCGGTAGAGGGACATTTAGACTCACATGAAAGGTTTTCTGTAAGGGGAGTCCATTGTCTGAATGGACTGTACATAGTAACCACATTTAGAGGTATTCGGTTTATGTAGGCCTATTGTAGGACAAAACAAATAGACTGAAGACTCCTCAAGGCCATTTCTTGTCTTCTCACCTGCAGGAGTGATTATTGTGTCTCTGAAGGGGCTGCATTCAGTCTTCTAGTGGTCTATTTTGTATAGCCTGGGAGACGACGCTGCTCTCCACACCACCCTCATTGTCTTTGAGTGTCCTCACTTATGGAGGAACAGCACGTAGACGAGTGACCCTCCCTGGGGACAAAAGTATGGACTGTCCAGTTTTTTTCTCTCTTTTGTGTGGCTACTCAGTGGTTAAAAAAAATATCATTAATTCATTCTTTTGTGAATTTGACTGATCCAGTTGCAGTAGTTAACAGCTCAGTGATTCAGTGATCTCCTTGAAGCCTGATAGCAATGTCAGATTAATGAACAAATCCTTTTTTGAGCCAGTTTGCTTCAATGATTAAAAAATTAACTGTAATTAATTTAAAATATTAGTAACTTTAATGAGATTGAAAAATAAAAGCAAAATAAAAATAGCATAGCAATGCAATACTATGTTCATACTATGCTTGAATAATCGGTTAATTAAAGAATTAATCAACAGATTAATCAATTATCAACATAGTTGTTAGTTGCACCCTTAGACTAAAGTACTTTTCCACATGTTCTGTCTCACCTCCCTATTTCCTGCACTTGTTTTATTGCTTCTCTCTATTAATGCGATGACGCATTCCCTGGGATTGGGAATGTGTTGTTCCTGGAGGAAAAAAGAGCAACTGGGGTGAGTGCGTGCAGTTCAGTGGACATGTGAGATGGGTGTGGTAAGATTCCCCCCTACACCTCCTAATTTAGCCCAGGGCCGAGCAGCAGGTGACCTCTGTGCCAAAATAGTGCCTGAACCAATACATTTGGAAGGAATTTCAGATACAAACCTTAATGGCTGCAGGCGATGTTTTTCCAAATTCATGCTGTGCACAGGTCACGTGTCTGCTGATATCCCCTAGAGATACTGACAGTCCAACAACAGACGTTTGCAGTGCAACTTTAGCACTGGATTGAGCCGAGAACCTGTGTGTTCAGCCAACAAATCAGAGTTGGATACGTTTCATAGCTGGGGTGAATTTTGTCTCCTTCTCTCAATGGGACAGACAGCTGCTCCCCTCCGACTGCACGCCCCTCCAGAATTCCTTAGATATGATGTCATCTGGCCTCCTTCTTGCCAGTTCACTTACTCCTTGAGTCTCACTAGGAAGTTATTTCTCTTTTAAAATGCAGTGTTTTTTCTGATTGAATGCCTGGTTTTTAATCCCTGTGTGTTTTTGCATTTGCATTTGCATTCACAAACAAACACTTCCTTATAGCCTGTGCACATTTGTTCGCATATTAGCATGTGTTTGCGTGTACTAGTGAGGTTCAGGCCACACACAAAAGAGCTTTTTAAAGTCCTGAGAAGCTGCCAGGTAATTAATGACAGCGCCAGAGACAACGAAACATGCACAGTCATTCTTTTGGTTTACATCCAGGCCCTAAAAAAACTAGTCCGCCACCCCCTTAGGAGACAATCTGCTTTAATAATGGTTAGCTCATTGCAGCTGAGGCCAAACATCTGTATCTGTATAACTATTTGATGGTTGAGGTCTAAAGGAAATGAAGCAAGGCGGCGACCTTCATGTGTCAGTGTGTAACTTCAAGGCACTAATGTCCACATGTGATCTTGCATTTAGGTCACACAGAAAAGTGCATGGAGGGCAGAAGTGGCTATTTAAGATTAAAATAGACCAGCAAAGTAGCAGTATCTATATTGATGACCCACATCGGCCCTGATCCAGAGCTTTGATGTATTTTTAAAGAAGACTAGGCTTCTTTAAACATTACTGGTCTCCATAGTGAATCATAGTGAACCCATCAATCAAATATGTTTGATTAGATCACATCACTCATTTACTTTTGCAGAATGTACCCTCCTGAAAAACACATTTGGAGCCACTTTGTCTCTCTTCATGTCTTTGATTGGGGTTTATTGGATAATCGCATCAGTTGTCTCATGTTCTATAACCTGTTTTGGTGCTTATCCATTTGGGACTGGGCCTCTTGTAAAGGATATTTGTTTTTAGGGGCACCAAGGATTGATATATTTGTTCAAATTATGGATAATTCCAATAAACTGATAATTATTTTTATGTTAAAGGGGCTATGTACAAATTTTCATGTATTAAACGCTTTTTTGTATTCCCAATGAGTGAATAGCTTGTAAAGAAACTTAAATAACAAGACCTTCCCCGACTTCCTAGTTTGTCTATGAAAGCCTGTATACTGGTTTTTATGTGAAAGACTGGTCTGGTTTTGCCGGGAAAATCCAAAGGATGAGATGGTTACACACGCTCCTGAGAGCTTCTCTTCCATTCAATGACACATGTAACGACTGCTTATACAATGTTAAGGATAATGCCGAAAGAGCCATTCCATACTGTAATGTCAATGTGTCATACAAAGAAAAGAAATTAATTCAAACTATAATCACACACAGACAGATCTATAGTCTCAAATATACTTTATAATCAAACTATCATAACAGTGTCATTTTAATGACCTCATCTGTTGACATTAAATCACATTCAGTTTCTTGTATGTTACATGTGCACAAGTGCGAGCACAAGCAATTCATTTAATGGCCACCGGTGTCGCTAAAAACAAGGGTTTCTGAATTCTAAATGGCTGATATTAAAGTTCTACTCTGCTTTGTGTCTTTAGGCATCACAACATAATAATGTACAGTATCAAGAATGGATATTCATTCTGAGATTGGCTAAAGATTACATTTTAGTGTTACTAAATTATTAGTCTTATTAAAGATTAACGGTAAATATTGCTTCTCTCTCTAACAGAGCATTGAGCGAGATGAGCCCATTGAAGTGGATCCAGCACCAATTTCCCAAGGCTTGGAGAATGGACACTTATCCCAAACAGGTATTACCCATAATTCCTTCTGGAACGCTTGTTCTATATGTTCCCTTAACAAAAATTCTGAAGCACAAAACATAAACTGTCAATTAAAAAAAACAAAAAGTCAATTCAATAAACATTATAACTTGCAATAAATGAAGTAGTTAATTTTTATAATTAAAAATGTGATCAATCGTCGATCGATCGATCGATAGATAGATAGAGATGTAAATGGGGCCATTATACTGATTCTGTTGTAACATATTTACATCCTCTATCCAATCAGAAAACTCTGCTGTGCCTTTGAGGAGAAACTCACCACCCAACGGTGTGTCACAGGAGCACTCAGCCCCCCTTCCCATGGCGATGCCACACCTGCCCATCACAGCAACCACAAAAGTGGCTGACTCTGCAGTTATGAAGAGTCCTGAGTCACCTGGTAGCCCAATGCAAGCAATGCCCTCAACCATAACAGATTCACTGACAAACAGTCAGCCGGTCAGCAGCGATAACCAGCCACAACTAGAGTCTCCGGTTAATGCAGGTACAGTACGACTCCATCACAGCTTCAAAGAGCGAGGCTACTGATGACTCTTTCTGCTGTCAGCACCTAAATATGTGTGTTGGTCTTGTGGTTACAGTGCCGTCTGTAAAAACATGGGCTCCAACTCCGGCCAGGACTATGGGTTCTCCACGGCTCAGTGGTAGGACAAATTCAACCAATCTCTTTGACTCATATTCACTCATGTGCTTTCATCATAAAGTCTGTCTCATTGTTTGTGTCACTCTATGTTTTGTCTTACAGAGAAGGCATCTTCAGCTCCAGCCAAGTCAGTGACTTACTCTGGGCTTTTTTCACACAATACAGACAGGTGGGTCGAGTGTGAATATCTGTAAATGCAAATAAAATCTGCAATATTTTCTCACTTAGAAAGAAAAATGGTGACACTTTACAAGTTTTATTTGTTAGCATTAGGTAGTACATCAGTATCATGAACTAACAACGAGCAATAATAATACTTAAATCATTTATTAAGTTGATGTTCATTTCTATTCAGTACCATTTATAAAGTCAGTAATATAAAAAAAAAAAAAAAAATCTATTTCACAGAACTGAAATGTTCCTCAGCCATCTCTATCTCTTTGCATCAGGAATGTGGATATGCCAGGAGATTTATCCTTTGGCAGAGGTATTGAGCGCAGACGGGAGCTTGTGAGGTCCCAGACTTTACCTCGAAACATTGGAGCCCAGGCACGCAGGTCCATTTTTGAGAGGCTGGACTCTGAAAACAACAGGTAATGGAATTGCCCTTCTTGTCTATGCAACCATGTGCTTTTTTTTACGCTCTTCAAAGTCAATCCAAGTAAAAACCTCTCGCTTTGATCTGTCCCAACTCAGTCGAGCCAAGCCAGTGGATTCCAAACCAAAGCTAAAACGCTCTCAGAGCTTTGGAGTATCCAGTGCTAGCAGTATCAAGCAGATTCTTCTAGAGTGGTGTCGATCCAAGACGATTGGGTACCAGGTAAGACATTCCATAGACGTCATGGGGTTTATCACAAATCAGAAGAAAAAAGGGAGCTTTGCACACGTATCAACACGGCCAGAGTATTAAAACTAAGAAAGGCTTCACTTCAGCCCGATAAGATACAGATTATCATGCCTTATAGGGCTTCCTATACTGTTATTTTAAGAATGAGCACATTATAAAGTGGTATTCTGTTTATTAGCTTTAACATATCAACTTTATTAACATCAGTAAGAGTGTGAATGAACATTATGTGTGTGGTATTAGTGTTTCTCTGTATATATATTCTGACTGACTCTAGTGCGGCTTTGCAACCAGCCCATATGGCTCTAGTTAGAGATAGTAATGTAATGGTCAAGCCTAATTTAGAATCAAGAGAGAGCAGTATGTAAACATGAGAACCAGGGCAGACAGCTGACGAACACGCATGATGATTTCGATTTCCCTCAGTGACAGAGACTGTCTTAGCCTGTCAGATTTGCCAGCTACAGATGAGAAATGAACACTGTTTAAATGATGAGGTGTAGAGAAAACTTCAGCATATGAATATAAGAGCCAGACAGAAATAAATCATCTGCTCTGACAACCACAATCAAGTCTGCAGAATCTCAAAAGAAGTTATTGTTGTTCTATTCCTTTCGATTACTCACTGATCAAGGGGAATAAATGAGAAGAATAATACCTTCTTTTAGTAATCTATTGTTATTCATTATTACTATCCATTTAAGGTTTAGTTATAGATTCGTAAATGCTGATTTAATTTGATGAAAAAAATAATATAATTCCTGCACACTACTCAATTTTGCATCATCACATGAACTGACTTGGCAACTAGCTGATATAAATTAAGTTTAAGTTTTATTATATTTTATTTTACTGTAGGTAACGTTTATTTTATTTTAAGTAAAACATTTTTATGGTTTTCATTTTAGTTTTAGTAATCATAACCCTGATGATTGATTATATATACAGTGGCAAGAAAAAGTATGTGAACCACTTGCAGAATCTGTAAAAAAAAATGTGAATAATTTTAATAAAATAAGAGAGATCATACAAAATGCATGTTATTTTTTATTTAGTACTGTCCTGAGTAAGATATTTTACATAAAAGATGTTTGCATTTAGTTCACAAGACAAAAAAAATAGCTGAATTTATTAAAATGGCCCCATTCAAAAGTTTGTGAACCATTGATTCTCAATACTGTGTGTGGTTACCTGGAGGATTTTTCTGAAGAACAGAGCTCAGTTTAACTGCTCAGAACAAACAAGGGACTCATGAACAACCATCACAAAACATAAAAACAGTAGTAGATCATCCAGGTAATCACACACAGTATTGAGAATTAATGGTTCACAAACTTTTGAATGGGGTTATTTTAATAAATTCAGCTATTGTTTTGTCTTGTGAACTACATGTAAACATCTTTTATGTAAAATATCTTACTCAGGACAGTACTAAATAAAAAATAACATGCATTTTGTATGATCTCACTTATTTTATTAAAATTATTCACATTTTCACAGATTCTGCAAGTGGTTCACATACTTTTTCTTGCCACTGTATATATATATTTACACATTTATTGTTAAGGAAATAGGTCTATGTAATGCCAATTTTGACTTTGTGTTGATGGATACGGGGCAAACCCCAGTGTCCCGTGAAATAAATAGAGCTTCACTCTCCCCCTTTATTCTGCAGAACATCGACATTCAAAACTTCTCATCCAGCTGGAGTGACGGCATGGCATTCTGCGCCCTGGTCCACTCTTTCTTCCCTACAGAGTTTGATTACAACGTCCTGTCCCCTGCCGAGCGCAAACATAACTTCGAGCTGGCATTCAGCACTGCAGAGTAAGTCAGTGGAATGGAGGCAAATCTGTTCAGCCTTTTGACAATGGCATTGAGATGACGACACTTCATGATGCCTTAATCTCTTGAAGTTGAGTAGTTTGTCTTAGTTTATCCCTTTATCATACTAAACAGATGACAAAAAAAAAAAACTAAATTTGATTTATACACTACTGTTCAACAGTTTGGGGTTTAAGATTTTAAAAAAAATATAATAATAATAAAAAATACTTTTAGCATGGATGCATAAGATTCTTCAAAGTGACACTAAAAATTAATTTATAATGTTACAAAAGATTTCTTTCAAATAAATGCTGTTCTTTTGAACTTTCTACTTATCAAAGATTCCTGATAAAAATGTATTATCGTTTAAATTGTAATAATATTTCACAATATTACTGTTTAACTGTATTTTGATACAATAAATGCAGCCTTGATGAGTTAAAGAGACCTTTTCACAAACATTAAAGTGTTAGTTCACCCAAAAATGTCGTTCCACACCCGTAAGACCTTCGTTCATCTTCGGAACACAAATTAAGATATTTTTGATGAAATCCGAGAGGTATATGACTTGTCCATAGACAGCAATATACAACAGCATAGGCAACACTTTCAAGGTCCAGAAAGGTAGTAAAGACATCGTTAAAACAGTCGACGTGACTACAGTGGTTCAACCTTAAATTTATGAAGTGACGAGAATACTTTTTGTGTGCAAAAACAAAACAAAAATAACTTTATTCAACAGCCTCTTCTCTTCCCTGTCATTATCCTTACGCAGTTGCCGCAGTAAGCACAGTGAAGGCTTCCAAGGCGACGCATGCGTGTGATGCTGACGCAGGAGCCGGCTAATAATGAGTCGGCGTTCTGGCGTAGAACCTGGAAGCGCTGGACTTAAACAACATATGAGAATGACACAGAAAAGAAGATATTGTTGAATAAAGTCGTTATTTTTGTTATGTTTTTGTGCACAAAAAGTATTCTCATAGTAATCTGTAGTCACGTCGACCTTTCTGGACCTTGAAAGTGTTGATTATATTACGGTCTATGGACGAGTCATAAACCTCTCGGATTTCATCAAAAATATCTTAATTTGTGTTCCGAAGATGAACAAAGGTCTTACAGGTGTGGAACGACATGAGGGTGAGTAATTAATGACAGAATTTTCATTTTGGGGTGAACTAACCCTTTAAAACATTGTATTGACCCCAAACTTTAAAAACATCAGTACACTTTTGCAGGGCATTAAAAGGGATATTGTGTTATGTACTCAACCTCATGTTTCAAAAACAGGAGGAAAAGAAGAAAAAAAGCTGCACATAAGCAGCAAAAACCATATAGATTAGGCGCTATATTCAGTCTCTATGAAAAAGGTCACTAGGCCTATAAAAAGAGCTTTGTACAGATTCTTCCAAAATCTCCTTTTATGGTCTATGGAAAAATAACATAAGTTTAGAACAACATATGGGCGAGTACATACCAGCAACATATTAATTTTCATTTAAAAGCGCCAATAAAGTATTAAAAGTCTTTAAATAGGAATGGACCGGACAGATGAGATGTGAACTTGATGTGACCCGACTTAACAAGCTGAACAGAATGACTCCAAAATGCAAGTTGACGCAAATCATCTGCAGTTGTGCTACACATCACCTCACAGTACGGCACAAAAGATAATGTTACTTAAGTTTCCGATGCGTCTGAGTCTAGGGTGTCCGTAACCCGCACTTTAAACCAGTAAAGCATGCCAACAAATCCCAGTTGAGCTCATAGGAACCTCCCCTTCCCCTCAACAGGCTACTCCGACTTGACAACCCCGCAGCATGACATCATTCTCCTAGTGTCCCAATTCCCACATCTTTAAATATTCACATAGACCTAAAACTACACTTTGAATGTCATCTGAACATATGTATTACAGTTATCATATGAACTAGATAGTCATCAGACATGGAGAATGAATAGGAACAGCCATACACATCCACCCCTGCTAAATCTGTTTCTCTCTATTTCCAGGAAGAAAGCTGGCTGCGATAGGCTTATTGAAGTGGAGGACATGATGGTGATGGGCAGAAAGCCAGACCCCATGTGTGTCTTTACTTACGTCCAGTCACTATATAACCACTTGCGCAAGTTTGAGTGAGATCTTGGCCCCTTCAGCCCCAGCTGAACACTCTGCACTGCCCTCTGTTGGACAAAACTGAACTCTGATATAGATACTATGGTTTGGGGTTGCAAAATGTCCACGGGAACCCACGCCATTTCAAGCATGACGCTTCTACGGTTGCATTTTAGTCAAGGAAAGGTCATCGACTATTTATACAGAGCATTGAGACATGGCTTTTGTGTATTTGGCCTCTCTTTTATTACTAATCACTGCATTATGGAGCCATTTTATAGACTGCAAAGATACAGGCAGAAATCTATTAGTGGATTTCATATTTACTAATGAAAGATAGAAATAGAATGTACAGGAAATAAGGTACAATATATCATGTTCTCAGATAGATCGGCACATTTTTTTTATAACTGTTGTCTTTTTTTCTAATTTTCAGTGGCATGAGCTGTACATTTCTGGTTGTCTTTTATACTGTGTCTGTAGCTTTGCCAAAGCTCATATACACAGGTGCATGTGCAGGACATACAGTACACAACATAAAGTAAGCACTGGATCTGCGTTTTAACAGGAAATGCTGTAAACCTGGTTAAAGGGTTAGTTCACCCAAAAATTAAAATAAAGTCATTAATTACTCACCCTCATGTTCTACAGCCGTAAGACCTTTGTTCATCTTCGGAACACAAATTAAGATATCTTTGATTAAATCCGACTAAAAACATATTTGAAACAATTCATGTGAGTTCAGTGGTTCTATCTTAATATTATAAAGTGACAAGAATACTTTTTGTGCACCAAAAAAACAAAATAAAGACTTTAACAATATCTATATGGGTCGATTTCAAAACACTGCTTCAGAGCTTTATGAATCGAATTAGTGAATCGGTGCGCCATGATTTCAGCAGTTTAGCCGTCTGATAGGAGATCCGAATCACTAATTCGAAACAAAAGATTCATAAAACTCAGAAGCTTCATGAAGCAGTGTTTTGAAATCGGCCCATATAGATATTGTTGAAAAGTCTTTTTTTTTGGGGCGCACAAAAAGTATTCTCGTCGTTTTATAATATTAAGATAGAACCACTGAACTCACATGAACTGTTTCAAATATGTTTTTAGTAACTTTATGGACCTTGAGAGTTTGAATGGCTTTGCTCTCAATAAAGGCCTCACTGAGCCATCGGATTTCATCAACAATATCTTAATTTGTGTTCCAAAAATGAACGAAGGTCTTACGGGTGTAGAACGNAAGAATACTTTTTGTGCGCCAAAAAAACTAAATAAAGACTTTAACAATATCTATATGGGTCGATTTCAAAACACTGCTTCAGAGCTTTATGAATCGAATTAGTGAATCGGAGCGCCATGATTTCAGCAGTTTAGCCGTCTGATAGGAGATCCGAATCACTAATTTGAAACAAAAGATTCATAAAACTCAGAAGCTTCATGAAGCAGTGTTTTGAAATCGGCCCATATAGATATTGTTGAAAAGTCTTTTTTTTGGGGGCGCACAAAAAGTATTCTCGTCGTTTTATAATATTAAGATAGAACCACTGAACTCACATGAACTGTTTCAAATATGTTTTTAGTAACTTTATGGACCTTGAGAGTTTGAATGGCTTTGCTCTCAATAAAGGCCTCACTGAGCCATCGGATTTCATCAACAATATCTTAATTTGTGTTCCAAAAATGAACGAAGGTCTTACGGGTGTAGAACGACATGAGTGTGAGTAATAAATGACATTTTCATTTTTGGGTGAACTAACCCTTTAAACAAAGCTTGACTCTCAACAGTGAGCATCACCAGGGAGTGTGATATATTAAATGTTTTTTTTCTTTTTCTTTTGAATGCTTTTGACTCAACGTTAGCTTTTTGGATGTTTTTTTTATTATTTTCTTGTAAAAAAGAAAATTACATTTTCCCACACTACATCTTGTGAGTCAATAACAATTACAATAAACATCAAAGCACAATTCATTAAAAACCATGTCTCTTAGTTATGGCTGAAACAAGAAAAGACACTCCTGTAGAAGACATTCAAATAAATACTAAGATGACAGATATGGAAAACAAGACAACAATACGATCATAATATACCCTCCGGTGTTTTGAAATTGAAGTGGTTTCCAAGAAAACTGATTAATTCTAATCTTGTACATTGTAATTTAAAGGTTTCCTTTGCAAAGTCTTTTACTATATGTAAGATCAAGCACAGCTAAACATCTTACCGTTTGGATTTTGGAGGGGGGAGGGGGAGAAAGCAGAAAATTAAGCTGTAGAGTGAAAGATGTTTGTGATGACAATAACATATGGAGATATTGAATGACATTAGTTGGTATTAGGGCTCTCCAAGGTCTCCCTCCATAGTCCGGACGAGAACATAAAGCTCAGCAAGGCCAACAACAGATGCTGCAATCACTGCAGCTATTACTCTCTGAAAGAAAAAAAAACGCACAAACATTAGAAATATGCGTTTAGTTCCAAAACACCTGGAAATTTCACTGTGCAATGATTGGTGTGAATGCTGTGTGCGCTCACTGCTGTTGTCTCTGTGAAGATATATTGGCTGCCCAGATATGAACAAGCAAATGCTGCAACTACAGTTACCAGGAAGTTGAATACAGTAACAACAACTGCCTTCACAGAACGTACTGCAGAACACAAATGACAAGATGAAAGACAAGACAGAGAGACATATTAAAAATGAGAAGAGAAAAGGGAACATGCTGCTTACCTTCTCTTCCAAAGTCTGCTAGTGTACCATGATGTTTCATTTCCTTTTGAGTAAAACAGTATATTAATAAATATGACAGTATTTTCAATAACTATAGGGCACATGTTTGTTATCAAGTTCACCTGCGGATTTACATTCCGTGTTATTCTCTTATATTCTTCATTGGCAAGTTTCGCTTTAATTTTTTCTAGGCGGGCCACCAGCTGGGGGTTCTGTTGGGTTCAAATAAAGTTATTTTTGATGATCAAGCTTTAAATACAACTTGAAACAAAAGTCATTTTGCAATATTGATGACTGGAAACCCAGATAGTAATGCAGTGATTCTTACTTACCCTTGGAGGTTTGACGACTTCTGGAAGATGAAGTGCGCTGTCCTCAAACAGCTCATGAAGGTACACTGGATGTCCTACAAAAACATCAAACTCAGCTTCTAATGTGCAATAAGAAGCTTCACAAAATGTTCCATAACGTGTACGTTTCTTACCATTTTCTTCAAGAAGCTTGTGTAGCTTTCTCGCAGTCTTGAATGGAATGATGGACTGATCTTTCAGAGCATTCAACTCTTCCTTCAGCTCCTCTGATAAAGCAGATTCACTCTCCAGTAAATCTCTCACCTTCTCCCGAAATCTCTCTCCGATTTTGAACGAAGAAGCCATGATAACAAAGATGTCTGCTAAAGTTCAGTACACGTTAACGTGCATTTAGTTGTATAGATCAGTAATAAATCTGGCTTGTGTGGACACTAAATATAGAGAAGCAGCGTAAAGCAAAAAGGCAACTTCCTCATTTAACCTATCAAAAGGCTAAAAACTACAATCAATTCGGCGTCACGATATTATATTAATTAAAAACAGAAAATATTCCTAACAGAACTAAACTATAATGTTACACCCAAATACCTAGTATATTTTTTTATCTTAAATTGACATGTTTTCTGTTTTCAGCCCTGTATGTCAGCTGATTTCTTCTTCCTCTTCTGGTGTTAATGGCGGTTGGCAGATTAACTTAAATGATGCACTCACGCCACCTACTGGATAGGAGTGTGGCGCGCATAATGGTTGGGAAGTTTTTTAGTTTTTTTACTTTATAAATAAATCATTTAAAAAAACAAACAGGCATTAACATATTATCAATGATAGACATTAATAATAAGACCAAGCATCATACTGTAAACAAGATAATAATAACATAAACAAACAAAAAAAAACAAACAAACATGAAAAGCAAATTATAACAGAGTATATTAGATTTCGCAGGGGTTAATCCATGTATATTGCCAGTAATTTAGAAAGCTTTAAGGCACTCCTCATTTTTAGTTGTTTTAAGGATTTAAATAAAATTTTAAAGTCATTTTTAAATGCCTCAAAACATGGAGAAACTTTAACAAATCTACATTTGTGTGGGTAAAATTTGGCTACAATCAACACATTATTACACAAAAATTCAATGTCTTTGTTTTCCAAAAAGACACCAAATTTAACAATATGATAGTCAAAGGCAGGTATTATATTTTTTGTCTCCAACCACTCATACAATCTGTCCCAAAAGGATTTAACAATCGTACAATTATAAAAAAGATGCTCCTGAGATTCAATATCTTTTTGACAAAATGTACACACATTGCTATCCAAATTAAACCTTGCTCTTAGAAATTCGTTACATGGATAAATTTCATTAATTGTTTTGAAATGTAGGCAACTTCTTTCATTTTAGGTAACAAAGGAAATGGTTCTAACTTTGATAGTGTCAACTTTTGAAAACCTTGAAGATAGATTTTTTCTTTTAACAGGAAGAGGAAAATATTATTTTGTAATAAGTGATCTCAAAACATTGTTATTAAATTTTTTCATACTTGTCAATAAACAAATCCAGAGGTGTGGGTATTACAGAAGAATACTGTAATATACCTTTAATTAGATTTCTCAAAGCTACAGGAATAGCTTTGACAACTAAAGAATATTGTCTATATGAACAATCCAAATTAATCTTTATCTTAAGATTATCTTAACTTTAATGGTTGGGAAGATACAACTGTATCTTAAATTCTATTGATCAGTCTTGTTTCTTTTGAGAAAAGACTTAATGCATTAAATATTCTTGACTGTTTTGGGCCATTTCCTAACAAATTATTTCTGCTCCTTCATATGCATCACACTCTATAAGTACGTGTTCTACTGATTCTGCTTGACCACATTTGTCAGTTTCCAGTGTCATGCTCCCCCATTCTATGCCGACACTGATTTAACAATGTCCGATACGCATTCTTGACATTAAAACGTCTTCTTTCCTGTTGCCAAACTTTCTTCTTTCTAGACCTACTTTCTCTTGAATATGATGAAAGTATCTACCTTTTGTTCCACTATCCCACTCCTTCTGCCATTTCTTTCTTATTTCACTTGCAATTAACCATTTTATGTCTGCTTTACTCATTGACACTTTAATGTCAATTTGTGCATGTTTCAAAGCCTGTTTAGCCAGATTGTCTGCCTCCGAAAGAATACGAAAATGTGGTTTTGGCGGAACCACTTGGAAGGCGATCATTTGTTTATTTGAAGCATATACATTTACATTTTTTTTCGAAAATGACCGATCGTTTCGCTAGATAAGACCCTTTGCCTTATTCCTCGTCTGGTATCGTTTAAAGCCCTTTGAAGCTGCACTGAAACTGTAATTTTGACCTTCAACCGTTTGGAGGCCATTGAAGTCCACTATAGTGAGAATAATCCTGGAATGTTTTCATCAAAAACCTTAATTTCTTTTCGACTGAAGAAAGAAAGACATGAACATCTTGGATGACATGGGGGTGAGTAAATTATCAGGAAAATTTTATTTGAAAGTGGACTGATCCTTTAACAAAAAGACACGTCACTCGTTTTGTTTTGAATGGGAGAAAGTGCAACGCACAATATGGCGGAATAAGTCCAGCCTTCTAAATAAGAGCCAATCGCTGATTGGTAAAGTCATCGCGTCACTCCGGTTCCTACAGTCAGACGCGATGAGACACACATTTAGGACTGCGCATTACACATTAGCTTGATCCAGCCTGAAAGATACCGTTTTTTGTCGTGATTCGAGCGTTTAGAAACAAATGCTGTTTAGACAGTTGTTGTCAGATTTCATTGGTGATTTCAAGTATAATATTTAATCGAAAGCTTGGCAAACAGCTTTAGAGAATTTGATGTTTCTCCATTCAAAGTGATAGGAGCTGCACTTGCATGCCCGAGAGGCGTTTCAAAGATGGCCGCCGAGTGGAATGACTTGTCTTAAAGCTGCAGTCCGCGATCGATTTTTGGCCCTCTAGCGGTTAATAAACAAAACTGCACGCGTCTTGCGGAAGAACATTGTAGCCGGAGCTACTTTTCTCCGTGTATGTCTGTGGCAAGTCACGCAGTTACTGTGATACTCTGCGGCGTGTCCTACCAGTCCGGTCTGAAATAGTCCGAATATAAACACTTATTATAAGTGTACCATAATGATTCAGGGTAAGACAAAAACACGGTTTGGAAAATGGATTCATGTTGTAAATTCTCATTGTATAATTTTTGTAAATTTTGAGCACAACAAAAGTTACGGACAGCAGCTTTAAAGGGACTTTGATATTAATCAACTAAAAAATGAAAGAAGAGAAGTATCCCCTTTGTATTGTATTATTTTTTATTATTATTATTGAATTTCAGTAAAGCACAACAGACAGAACAAAGTCAAAACAAGGGTTTTGTTTTTAATGTATTTAGCTACATTTATGTATATGATATTTAGCGAAAATTAAAATTATTATATAATATACGTTTTTTTTCACTCGAGGGGACAAATAAAACCAAATAAAACATTTTCTAAACACAGAGAAATGGGATCAATATTATCAATTATAACTCTAGTCAAATCGTTCCAAAGTTTCCTTACATGAGTGCAATGCCAAAATTAACGAAAGCATCTAATGTATCACAAATGTAACAGAAAAGACGTATGATGACCTTTGTGTAGTATCGACGTCTTCCGGTTGCAATGCGTTATGGGAAATTGTGTGCCACTTTGTTGTGTCCAATATTGCAATAAAAGAGTAAAAACTTAATTACGTGTTATTTCAAACTTATGCTTCTCAGTATTCCCGAATTTCACGCACTTTAAATGTGAGTTTTGGGTTTATGGTAAAAGATATACCCTGTGTCCGTGTGTTCATGTGCAGATAGCTAAAGGAAGATGGCAGCGTGTGCAATACGTCGGGGCTTATTGTCCACCGCTAGTAAATATAACCAGCACAAATGCACGCACAGAATACTGAGTGCGTTAGACTTCAGCAGCGGATTAGAAACGAAAAGACCCCAGCCGTCGTGTTCAGCTTGCGGGTTGTCCAGTTTTCAACAGACGAGGTTCATGTCATCACGGTAAGAGCTAGTAAAGCGAACGTCCTACCATGTCCTCCTATTACATAACTGCGCAGAGTTGTAGTTTCAGCAAACTATTTTGACAGCAAACACCTTTACGACGTATCTGTGAAATACATTCATGTTTATTAATAATTTAATATTAGCTGTCACTGTTGTTTGAATGATTCACATGCGTGTATACATGCAACACAACTTCCATGTTGTTTCAGTACTCAAATGTGTGGTTGTGCAGTGCACTTTATTTTTTACTGAGTGTGTGGACGCCAAAATCTCGAATCAGATGTTTGTTCACACTAATTTTGAGTTAATTTTTAAAATGCCATTGGAATGGGACATATACCAATACACTAAACTGAGGCCTACAAGAAAGACAAACCTCAGCCATGCTTTAAAGTCCCCCAAAGCCATTTCTGATTACATAAGTGACAGTCTGGGCCTGAGCCAGCAGACAGTAAACAAGTCCTATTTCTGTTCAAGTCTGTTTGTTTAGGGCACCATAAATCTTTCAGGTTCAGTCTGGTCAAGTGTCCAAATATTTGTCCTTTTTTTTTTTTTATATGTGGCACAATATTCAACCTTGCTGACCATAAGCTGTCTGAGATGTTGAGGATATATCCCTAGCTATGGGATATTACAATTTAGATTCTTTAATGGTTGTTTCTTTGTCAGAAACAGACCAGAGGGGAAAATACTGGAACCTGTTGGAGTATTTGAAGCTCTGAAGCAGCATGGCAAATATGAAACAGGCCAGGTCAGTGATCATTTTAATTGCAAATCCCTTGATTCTGAATCCTCAGATGCAGTAATTCTAATTCTTACCATTCACAGCTTTTCCTGCACAGTGTTTTTGGGTATAGAGGAATCGTGTTATTCCCCTGGCACGCTCGTCTTTACGATCGAGATGTGAGTCCTGCTGCGGCTGACAGGTATGTAGTAGAGGATCTTTTGGGCTTATACCTGATTAAATTCTTCAGTTTGTGTTTCAGCTCAGTGATCCTGTTTTTCTTGTGCTTTTTCAGCAAGCCAGAGTCTGTGGGCCATGGGTCTAAGGAGGTGAAGGGCAAAATGCATACGTATTACCAGGTCCTCATTGACACCAGAGACTGCCCTCACATAGTAAGTGGCATCAAAATACATATGTAAATAGTAAATTGATGTAGTGTAGTCTCAAAACATATTTGGACACTTAATCCACACTTTAAAATTATTAAATATATTTTTAGAACTTTTTTCTTTGCTGCATCTACACTACTGTTCAAAGGTTTGGAGTTGGTACATTTTTTTTTAACATTTTTGAAAGAAGTTTCTTATGCTCACCTAGGCTGCATTTATTTGATCAAGAATAGAGTAATAATGTGAAATATTCTATTTGTTAAAGGGTTAGTTCACCCAAAAATGAAAAATGTCATTAATTACTCACCCTCATGTCGTTCCACACCCGTAAGACCTTCGTTCATCTTCAGAACACAAATTTAGATATTTTTGATGAAATCCGATGGCCCAGTGAGGCCTCTATTGAGAGCAAGTTAATTTACACTTTCAGATGCCCAGAAAGTTACTAAAAACATATTTAAAACGGTTCATGTGACTACAGTGGTTCAACCTTAATATTATAAAGTGACAAGAATACTTTTTGTGCACCAAAAAAAACAACAACTTTTCAGCAATATCTAGTGATGGCCGATTTCAAAACACTGCTTCAAAGCTTTTGTTTCGAATCAGTGGTACGAATCTCGTGTCAAACTGCTGAAATCACGTGACTTTGGTGCTCCGAATCACTAATTTGAAACAAAAGATTCGAAGCAGTGTTTTTAAATCGGCCATCACTAGATATTGTTGAAAAGTCGTTATTTTGGGGGGTTTTTTGGTGCACAAAAAGTATTCTCGTCGCGCTATAATATTATGGTTGAACCACTGTACTCACATAAACTGTTTTATATATATTTTTAGTAACTTTCTGGGCACTGAAAGTGTTAATTATCTTGCTGTCAATGCAGGCCTCACTGAGCTATCGGATTTCATCAAAAAATATCTTAATTTGTGTTCCAAAGATGAACGAAGGTCTTACAGGTGTGGAATGACATGAGGGTGAATAATTAATGACAGAATTTTCATTTTTGGGTGAACTAACCCTTTAAATTAAAAATGTAATTTATGCCTTTGATAGGAAAGCTGCATTTTCACCGGCCATTACTTCTGTCTTCGGTATCACATGATCGTTTAGAAATCATTCTAATATGCTGATTTGTTGCTCAAGACACACATTATTATTATTATTATTATTATTATCAATGTTGAAAATGTTTTTACTGTGACTTTTGATCAATTTTAATGCATCCTTGTTTAATAAAAACATTATTGACCCCAAACTTTTGAACAGTAGTTTACATTGAAGCATTTTATTGCTTTATTATTAAATAAGCAATGCATTCATGTTTGTCTTTGATGACTTACTGATATTAGTGCAATAATGAGGTCATTGTCAACTTTTGCTACTTTGTATTTGTCACTATTAGTCTCAGCGTTCTCAAACTGAAGCAGTCACGTTCCTGGCAAATCATGATGATAGTAGAGCCCTGTATGCAATTCCAGGTAAACTAAAATATTCAACTATCCTTAAAGGTGGTTCGCCGATTTTCATCTAGCTTTGTATTGTTACGATGTTGGTTGTAAATGTTAATTAACAATGTTTGTACTCTTTCTCCACATTACCTCCACGGTTTATTTGTAGGCTAAAGTCAAAACGCATCATTCTGTGTACTGTTGACAACTCTAGGGCATTTGTGGAAACTACAGGGCGTACACATATTTGTATCGGATCGAGCCCACTCCATTATATGTGTTGAAGTTTCCCTAAGTTTTTGGCAAAATGGAATGCCACAAGCCTTTTCTATGTTTTCTGTAGTCATGTAGCAGAGATTATTTGTTTAAAAAAAAGAAAGAAAGAAAGAAAAAGAAAAAATCGCCTTTTTGCTGCATAAAGTTTTATTGAAAGCCCATCTTGCCAGCTGTTAATCACCCCTTTAAATTTAGGGGCAGCATTTTTATGTTCCATTATCTGCCTGTTGTATTTGTCTCATTCTTTTAATTTGTTTTGTGTCGGCTTGTGTCTTTCAGGTCTGGATTATGTGAGTCATGAAGACATCCTGCCTTACAACTCCACTGAGCAAGTCCCCATCCAGCATGAGCTGTTTGAACGCTTCCTCATGTTTAACCCCTCCAAAAGTAACTAGTTCTTTTCAACTCTTTCAACAAGTATTCAGCTATTACTAGCTCTGATAAAAAGTTTCTGATGGATTGCATTCATATTGTTTATTTAGATCCTCCATTCACTGCGAGAGATACCCTACGGGCCTGGCAGGAGAAGAACCATCCCTGGCTGGAGCTCTCAGATGTGCACCGGGAAACCACAGAGAACATCCGTGTCACTGTTATCCCCTTCTACATGGGCATGAGAGTAAGAATGGAGGGTTACAATGTACTGTATTGCAACAATTACTCATTACAGGGTGCAGGTTACAAACTTAAGATGTATTATACACTACCTTTCAAAAGTTTGGGGTCGGTAAGATGCTTAAATGTTTTTGAAAGAAGTCTCTAATGCTCACCAAGGCTGCATTTATTGGATCAGAAATTCAGAATAAAGTAAAAACAGTAATATTGTGAAATATTATTACAATTAAAAATAACGGTAACACTTTACAATAAGGTTTATTTGTTAACATCAGTTAAGATATTAACTAACAATGAGCAATACATTTGTTACAATATTTATTAATAATAAAAATCCAGCTGTTTGTTGTTTATTCATGTTAGTTCACAGTGCATTAATGTTAACAAATAAACATTGTGAAGAAAATCTCTCTTGTGTTGAATTTAGGGCAAGTTAACACAACAACTCATTAACAGTGAAAAAATAGCGATGTTAAAGCAGGCTCTGTTTGACCCTATGAATTACCCGTAGTTAAAGCTAGGGATGCCAGGTCCTCAATTTTTCCTTACACTAAACCTTTTTTGCAGTTATATATTTATTATTGCAATATATGTATGTGTGTGTGCGTGCATTTTATTCATGGTAGTGAAACGATTTTTCTTTGTGGTCTTGATTCAGATTTGTTTTTGTATATCCACAGGAAGCTCAAAACTCCCACGTGTATTGGGTAGGACAAATGACTTAATTATGCTTTTCATAATAACACAATAAAAGGGATATTTATAGAATGGCCATCAGTGACCTGTTAGAGATAATATGTTGATGTTTTCCTCAGTGGCGGTATTGTATCCGTCTGGAGAACCTAGGCAATGAGGTGGTTCAACTTAGGGAAAGACACTGGAGGATCTTCAGTCTCTCAGGGACTCTGGAAACAGTCCGTGGAAGAGGAGTGGTTGGCAAGGTAAATTATTAATTATCAAAAGCATAAACCAGAATGAAAGATTATGGAAATATGATTTGTTTGCTGAATGCGATCTGTCATTCATCTCACTAGGAGCCTGTTTTGTCAAGAGAACAGCCAGCGTTTCAGTACAGCAGTCATGTTTCACTTCAAGCACCCAGTGGACATATGTGGTGAGATTATCAATATACTGTAACATACTATTACAACCTCTACCAATATTAGCTTTACATTTTCTACCATCATCTGGACAGGAAATTTGGCTTTCACATACTTTTGGCCATGTGATGTATGAATTATTTTTTTCACTCAGTTATTTTGCCTTGCAGTAAATGAGGTGTGAATATCATGTTCTGTTTCCTTGTTTAGGGGGACGTTCTGTTTTGAAAGGACAGATGGCTCACACTTTGACGTGCGCATTCCACCTTTTTCACTAGAAAGCAATAAGTATGACAAAGCTCCCCCTACTGGCTATCCCTTGTAATGGCTATCCCTGCACCTATAAGACTACCATCACAGCTGAGCTCAGCATCCCTACAGGCTGTTCCCTTGGAGATCCATGTTTTACCTTCCTTATCAGTGCTCCTTAAATATACAATGGTTTTAGCAAAGCATTCGTTCAGTCTTTGACTGCAGCACTGGAAATGTGTAGCAACCGCATATCTTAAAAGGAAAAAGGGCATAGCAAGTTGAAATGAGGAGTTGATCTTATTAAATGTTATGATGCAAGTGCACCTCGAAAGGCCGTATTGAGAGAATTTGAATGTGATGTTTTTTTTTTCTATTTATTTGGAATAATTGTGCTCATCAATTGAATAAGCTTATTAGCGTTAATCAAGCATATTGTCAATTTATATCTAAGTTCAAACCCCTCTTATAGTTAATTCCTTACGTATATTCTGGAAAAGGCATCGAATGCTTTCTCCAAATGCAAATAGTCTAATTAATGACTTGATGCAAAGATTGTTCTAAGGCCATGCCAAAGTCAGCCAGTGAAATGTGGTTTGACTAAGAAAGCCTAGTGGAATAAAACTGTATTAGAGATCATCATCTTTAAACCAACCTTTGATCATATATTTGGTTTAAACTACTAGATGATGAACTGCTTTACTGTTCACTGTAAATATGTTTGTAAAAGCATAAATAAAATGACATTTCCAATTTCCTGTTTTTTTTTTTAATTATAACTGATGAGGTTCCACAATAGCAGCTGACATTCTCTACAAATCAGTTACTTAAAGGTGCAATATGTAAGAATTTTGCAGTAAAATATCCAAAAAACACTAGGCCAGTGTTATATATTTTGTTCACTTGAGTACTTACAATATCCCAAATGTTTCCAGCTATTTGTAAATCGTGAGAAAATTGCAATTTTAACCAAGGATCGTGGGAGGAGTCGCCTGTCAATTGTGTCATACCCGCTTTATCCTCGGTTTCCGGTTTTATTTTGTAGAAACCATGGAAACACCAAAGACGCTTTAATATTTTACATGTTTTAATAGACAAGGGAACAACTGTTTTGATATATTTATAGACAGAAAACTAATTATTGTTATATAGCTCAACACGTTTAGTCTTACAGTTTAAATTTAATTTTCTTGATTTTTTGCGAGTACCATGCTTTACCATGCCTCAGAGAAAAACACTATTTTGTCAAGTAGCTAACATAGCATAATCAGATGCAGCTTTATTTTTAGTAACAGTAATGCTGAATTTTCTCCATTATACAATACATTTTAAAATGAATTGCATGCCATTTATCAACACAAGCCATCCAGCATTTATTAATATGATATTCTAAAATCGATCAGCTTACTGTAGTGTGCAACAGTGTCTCACAGCAGCCACTGAGCGAATGCACAGAGTAACCTTATAACATCATTTTCAACACTCTCAAATGTATCTAATATGATAAACAGAGCTGCGTTACCTCATACTCATGACCGGAAAAGCGGAAGCGGCGCCGGCGACTGTGGCATAATAAAAGTTCCGCTGCTCGTGTGTTGTGCAATCGCTCCAGCGGCCTCGTTCAGCTCCCACAACACTCGGTCCTGCTCTGCTTCATACTACAGTAACGTTAATAATCGCATCCATGAACATGATTTCTTCCCGAGTCCTGTCCCGATTATTTTCCACCGGCTGTGAGGTGAAGACCACATGTCCCAAGACTCTGCGCTCAAACTTGGCGTCATCAAGCTACGCCTTTGTTTTGAATAGGCCTCTAGCGGACAGAAAATCTTACATATTGCACCTTTAAGAGAATCAAAAAGGTCATGTCAATTACTTGACATGTTTTTCTTACAGTTCTATGTGCAACATTTAGCATAAATATTATTCCATACTATTGTGTTTTCTTCGTTTTATTATTTTCAATACCAATTTTTTCCTTCTAAGAACAAAAAAGTGCATCAGATGATATGCCATGTGTTAAACACCAGATGTCAGCAAAGACAGGCCAATTACGACCCAAGTCAATGATAAGAGCAGAATCTATTGCTACTCATATACGGGGATATGGAGTTGCCCGAATGTGTGAATGATTCTTTGATTTCCTTTAAAGTGCTGAAATGCGTCTAATAGTGCAGAACTGGAGCGGTCCCAATTGCGACCATATTCTCCACTTGGTTAACTGTACCATGACAGTGGTGCATTCTCGTCTATAGATTGAAAAACAAGTGGAGGATGTTGCAGACCGCTCCACCCCTCCCACACAGCCTGTGTCGAGACCCAGCGCCTCTCCGCTCCATCTGAGTGATGAGAGACCGTTCAGTCGTTCTCCTCTGAACACACCCAACCCTCTGACGGGACACACCTGGGGAGAGAGGTCATATGAAAGCGACAATTCATTCGACACGGCACATTTCAGCAGTGAACAGTGATATTTCCGCGGGCTGCGTGGAAGAAAATTCTGGGATGACTTGTGCGAGGAGGAAACGGTGACGGACGACGTAAATATTTACATGCCCTTGTTCACAGCAGTACTGCTCGCCGTCGACTAAACTCGCACAGAAACCTACATCGTGTGCGGATGAGAGAATGCGGAGGAACTGCGATGTTAACAACGACTGAAATAAAAAAAGAGACAGAAAACGAATCATCCTTGCGTAAGATCAAGCTGTAATTCTGTTGAACCGGACTGTGTGAGTTTCTGGAGGTTTGCGGGACTGCTCTTCTTTAATCTGTAGACATGCCGCAGGCATCTTCAGATCTGTTCCCTACCTGAGGGAATCGAGGATTACTTGAGTTTTTAACAGAAGAGATAAATTATTAAGCTTTGACCTAATTGGACTGAATTACGAGGAGTCTGACACGAAACGCTCAGTATTTAAAAAAAAAAATTTAATCTTATAAAATTTCAAAAAAATTTGCGCGTGCAGACGGATGATTTCTAAAGAGTAAACAACTGACGTTGCAGGAGTCAGCTGTGAATGATGTACAAGTTGGACGTTTTGCGTAGTAAACTACAGCCCCGAACCTTTAACGCTGTTTTGATGGGAAATTGGATGGGAAGTGTGCGAATTATTCAATGACTTTCAGTGAGGTCAACTTTTTAAGTAATTTTCGGGGCGCAATCGGTTCGTCTCGCGCAAATGGTCTTTTGGCGCCCCTACATTTTAAACAAAACAAAAGTATTTTGTGGTGTGTAAATTTATGATAATTTGATAAATAAGACAGTAAAGTGTTTTTGAGGCACCGCCAGATACAAACATCGATCGAGCAGCTGTTGCTATGGTTACATACGCAGAGGCCATTCTGTGAGCAAGAGTAGCTACACATTTAGCGCACTCTAACGTTTTTGCTAAAAGAAACGTTGTTTGAATTCTGTTGAAACGTATAAATGCTGCTATGTAAAAAGAATACAAATTTTTAAGACCACCAACTTTCCTTTGTGGGGGTTCATGCCTTAATTTGGGGGTCGTTGGCCGACATCCCCCCAAAACCACCACTATAATTTGCACCCTGTGAATGAAGACTTTGTGAAAAGATTTTACTGAAATGCTGTTTTTTTGTAATTTTATTATCATAAATTCTTATTGATCTTAATTTAAGTATTTTTTCTTTGTCAGGTGAGAGATGACAGGTGTGAGGTGAGCAGAAAGACTTTAAAAACACTGTTCTCCAATAAACTTTAAAGGAACGCTAAGCTAAGGCTTATTTCTTATCATCACTTGTTTCTTACAGAATCTCATGTACAATGTAAAGGACTTTAAATAGTTTCATGTGAATGCATTTTGAAAGTATGTCCAGTCTGGAGGCCCATTTCCATGTTGAGACTTTATAACCAAACATGGGAGCGAAGCAAACAAAGGCTGTGGGACAGGAGGCAGGAGCAAGCCCTCAGAGCACAGGATGGAAACGGACCCCTACGAAAGAGCGAGGCGACATCCTTACCTCTTTAATGTTGAGGTCAGGAGACAAACTGAGGAGCAGCGGGACTCCTCCTCCCTACCAGCGGCGCATCGGGATGATACAAGAGATGATGCTGATGGCAAAGCAGGGGAAACACGATGAAGCGACAGAGATGCTGAAGACTCTCCGGCAGGTACAAATATCAGTCCATGCTTCTTGTAGGTTAAAACTGAAACAGAGTGATGAAAGTTGTCAGACTTCTCTCACTGATGAGTTCTTGTCAAGTTTTATTGTTGAATGTCTGCCATGTTACCCATTATTGT
>RJVU01057378.1:1570585-1600977 GCA_003731715.1 Anabarilius grahami
AACATATTTTTACTTTATATTTACACAAAATCTCATCTCAGCACTTTAGATGATTGGCTACTATGTTATTTTTAATTTCTTACCCCAAGTAGGGGGCCAACTTACCCAGCCATCTTACCCCTCTTTTAATATTTGATATTTTGTACTATAACAACTAAATTAGCAAATGTTTATATGTATCCCTTATAATAACACATTGGCTGAGGCATCATCCTAAACATGCTAAACTTTATTTTAAATATGTTACAATTTAAAAGTAAATCTACATTGTTCTTAAGGTGGGCATATTTCCCCATCTTACTCACCTGTCAACACTCTCTGCATTTTACAGACAGCATTTGAAGTTAAATAGAGTTCCTGAAGTCAGTGTGGTGCCTTTATCACAGTGCATAAGAATCATTGCACTCCACCAAAAAGTATTAAGGTCCTGCAAGGCTCTTGCACACTTTTTTTTTCACAGGCCCCCTGTGGTTGCAATAGTAATATCCAAATGACTAGTAATCAGATCACAAATATAAAAAAGGAAGTAACAATATTGTAATTACACAATGTAAGCATGTTAATTCTTGTATCTATATAAATTTTACTTCTGCAGCTTTTTGGATTATCGTGGGCCTCTCAGCTGTAAACATAGGCCCCAAAGCATTGGCCCCACTGGCCCGATCTGTAATCTGTCCTTGCACCCCATGCAGAAACCACACTTTGCTTTACAACGGAGAGCAATTGGGCCAAAATGTCAGTCCCATACTGGGCTGGTGTTATTTTGTAAGTCTTCCAAAACACACCATTACTGTCACATTTTGTAGAGTGATGATATAGACATATCTTGAGATAGTTTCCCAGCTCTATAGATTTTTCATCTCGTAGAATTCAGTGCTATTGAGACAGATGCCCATTTCACAGTCCTGTCAACCTGTGAGAACAGACACAGCACAAGCTGGCCGAAGAGTTATACTGCGCTGCATAAATACCAACTGTTTACTTTGGGTAGTGATTATGGTCTGCTTTATATTGAATGGCTGTCTCAGACAGATAGTAACTCTCTTTGTGTCAGTACCAGTAAGATCAGGCCAGTGTAGGTGGGTATGTGCTACCAGAACTCTTGCCCCTATTACTATTTTTGATCCAGCTTTCCTCAAGAGTAAGGATCATCTTATGGACTAGAAGTTCATTTTAGCAGGTTCACTGCACTGAGGATTTTCTGCAAATGTGCAGCAGGGATCAAAGACTGAGCTAATGGGGTTTTCTAATCCTCCATAGGTAGTATTAAATGCTGCTGGGCAGTGGCGAAGCAACAGGTGGCTCGAAAGGTTCGAAAAAGAAGTACACTTTAGCATACTTTTACAAAGAGTACTTATGGAAATAATATACTTAAGTGCAAACTGAATGTAGTGTTTTGGGCACTTAATTGCAGGTTATTTATGATGATATAAAAATGCATTATAGTTTAAATTTATATTAAATGACAGGACTGAAGAACATATTTATATTCTATTAGATCTTCAAAATATGGTAACTAAAACATTTTACTGTTATGTCATTTCTATTGAAACGTCATACATTTTAATATATTTGTAATCACATTTGTAATGTCGAAGTTGTAATTTAGTACATATTAACTTTAAATGTAATATCAAATAACACACTACAGTTAAACTAATCATAATTAAGTACTTTACATGTGCTTTAGTGAGTCAACACATCAAAATATGCATGACAAAAAGTTATTAAAACGTAATGATTTAAAATGTACCTTTAATTTGCTATTGTTGCAAAGTGCACTATTTTAGTGTACTTAAGAGTGTACTCCCTTTAAGTGCACTTAAGTTATCTGCAAGTACAGTTTTGTATTTATATATAAGATTTTAAGAATACATTCAATACCATTAAGCACACTCCTTTTTCACAAGGGGAAGTTTTTTTGATCACAAATAAATATGGCAGTTTTACTGGAATATATTTGCAGTGTATCCTGCAATGGGGGCTAAAGCACACAATGAGCAAGAAATAGAGTCAAAAGACAGCATCTCTTGTCCAGTGGTTACCAAGTGCACCTTGTTGCCCGGAGACCATGAAAATGGATGGGCCTTTGATTAAATGGAAATCAATTAATCAAGATTCATCCCTCCATAGAGGGATGATGAGGATAAATCAAGGCTTTTGCTCAGCATGCATATATGTAGTAACACTGAAATTATTTAGCCTTTTCTCTTAACAAAAAGTAACCTTTCCTGAGCTCATTCACTGTTATATTAATGACGATTTGCTTTCATTCACACCCACTCATTTTCCGTTGGTTGACTGTTGATTATTTCGCTGGCTATAGAGCCCTCACCCCCACACACATTTGCAATTTTTAAAATTGCTGACCCCCTGTCTGCCCTGTTGCTTTACAGATTGCAAATATTCAATAATGTAAATTAACTTTTCCATTAGTTTGCCATGTTTTGCAGAGTTAAAGGATTTTGCAGACAACAAAGTCTGTTAGCTTTCTAGGCCCACATTTTGACATTTCATTTCCTAGGACTACATCAATTAATGATTTCAGGGATGTAAACAGGCAAACATGAACAAGTGGACTCAGCTATTCAATTTTCACAAATTCAGTGTTCACAAAGCACAAATTGTGAATATGTGCATGGCTTTCAGATGTATATAAATATGACATGCACCATAGAATCCTTGATTCCACATGTAACAAATAGACCAAACAAAAAGATTCTTAGATGACATATTAGAGAATCAGAATTCAAAAATAAGAATTAAAGGAATAGTTCACCCAAAAATGAAAATTTTGTCATCATTCAATTCACTCACCCTCAAGTTGTTCCAAACCCATATGAGTTTATTTCTTCTGTTGAACACAAAAGAATATATTTTAAACAATGTTGTTAACCAAATAGGAAAAAAAATACTATGAAAGTCAATGGGTGCCATCAACTGTCTGGTTAACAACATTCTTTAAAATATCTTGTGTTCAACAGAAGAAAGAAACTCATTCAGGTTTGTTACAAAATAAGGGCGAGTAAGTAATGACAAAATTTTCGTTTTTGAGTGAACTATCCCTTTAAGTGTGTTCCCATTCTCTTGACCTCCCTGTATTGTGTCTTTTTTTCCAGGATCTGGGAATGGAGTCAACCTCTCTGGACGATGTTCTCTACCGCTATGCCAGTTTCCGCAACCTGGTGGATCCCATTACCCATGACCTCATTATTAGCCTGGCCAAATACATTCACTGCCCAAAGGTATAGTGCTCAGCTTCTTTGATTTTCTGTGACATTTTAAACCTAATCCCATTCACACCTAAACACAAACACACAGGATTTACTATTTCTCCATGCTCTATTTCTGTACATTCCTTGTATGTTGTGTTCCATTAATATTTAATGAAAATTGCTTTAGAACACTGCCTGGAAGGCACGGCAGATAGACGTGATACATGAAATTGTACCATTCCAGTGCAGTGAGCATTAGGATAAAACCCAGTTGCTTAAGCATGTGTGAGTCTCTGTGTGTGTGAGGGAGAAGCAGAGATGAAGAGAACGGAGAGGGTAGAGGCAGAGGGGGGTGTACTTGCAGATGAGTCACACACAGTAAAGACCAGTCAGCCCTCTTTCAAGACTGCTGCTGCTGCTGCACTTAATGAAGCAAGTCAGGCACTATATCACACCACTAACACCCTGCTCAGCTCCTATAGAGAGCTGCACAAACACCTGACCTCCACCAAAACAACACTGTCAAGATGAGTGAAGATGCTGCCCATAGTTTTCTTTTCACTGAGCTCAACGATTTCTTCTCTAACCAAATGTGTTTGTGAGAGTCCCATGAAATCTGTCAATTCTTCCCTTAAATTTGGTTTTATTTCACCCCAAAACCAAAAGAAAGAAATATGAAATATAATATTATACACCGATCAGGCATAACATTATGAGCACTGACAGGTGAAGTGAATAAAACTGATTATCTCTTCATCATGGCACCTGTTAGTAAGTGGGATATATTAGGCAGCAAGTGAACATTTTGTCCTCTTAGTTGATGTGTTAGAATCAGGAAAAATGGGCAAGCGTAAGGATTTGAGTGAGTTTGACAATGGCCAAATTGTGATGGCTAGACGACTGGGTCAGAGCATCTCCAAAACTGCAGCTCTTGTGGGGTGTTCCCTGTCTGCAGTGGTCAGTATCTATCAAAAGTGGTCCAAGGAAGGAACAGTGCAGAACCGGCGACAGGGCCGTGGGCGGCCAAGGGTCATTGAAGCACGTGGGGAGCGAAAAATGCCAACAGTGGGCATGTGAGCATCAGAACTGGACCACGGCGCAATGGAACAAGGTGGCCTGGTCTGATGAATCACTTTTTCTTTTACATCACATGGATGGCCCGGTACGTGTGCGTCGCTTACCTGGGGAACACATGGCACTAGGATGCACTATGGGAAGAAGGCAAGCCGGCGGAGGCAGTGTGATGCTTTGGGCAATGTTCTGCTGGGGAACCTTGGGTCCTGCCATCCATGCGGATGTTACTTTGACACGTACCACCTACCTAAGCATTGTTGCAGACCATGTACACCCTTTCATGGAAACGGTATTCCCTGGTGGCTGTGGCCTCTTTCAGCAGGATAATGTGCCCTGCCACAAAGCAAAAATGGTTCAGGAATACGAGTCCAAATTCCCCTGATCTCAATCCAGTCGAGCATCTGTGGAAAAACCCTGGACAGATGGCCAGTCCATGACCTGGACATTATTGCTAAAAAATGGGATCCAGCCTCAGAAACATGCATATGCAATAATTTTAACCAATCAGACAAAATGAAATGTCAACTAACAGTGGGGAGAGTGAGAGTTCTCACAAATGTGTAAGGTGACATTTGCTCTAAGTGATGTTATTGTAAGTTGCAATGGAGGGAGACAAAGTAGGGACAAGCTCAGTGATGTGACGAAAAGAAAGCTGGGCTGTCTGTTACACTCTCAGAGCTGTCAGAGCATGCTGGGTGTATGATTACATTGCCAGGGGACCCACTGTCTGTCTGCAGGGGGATGCGCACCAGAGCTGACCAGTCATGTGGCTCTGTTAATCTCACCGTCAGCAGCAAGTAGGCTTTACCAACAAATAGGGTGGTTTTTTGAGACATCTCAATATCCACAGGCGTACTTCTATCCCTGATCCACTGCAGAGGTCAAGACCTAGTGCAGCGGAGAGATGCGATGGAGGGATTGATTTACATATTGATGTTTTCAGTACGGATACAGACACCTGAGCGCAGACAATCTGTCCTTGATGAAATACTATGTTACTGTTATCTTGGATTCTTGGCAAAAACAAATCTTGTTTGTCCCAGGGTAAGACCTATATAAATTTTATCCCGGCCCTCTGAATTTTAGCAGCCACTCTACATTTAGAGAGATTTTTGTAGGTTCTTAGTTGGAGCCACAGAACAGATAAGTCTTAGTTCTTGAAAATACAGATAATTGGTAATCTAGTCAGGTTTGAGCAGTGCCCTCTCATTCATTGCAGTGCACTGAACCTGATTTATTACCTGAAGCAAATTAATGTTATTACAGTGATAAACCTCTGTACATTTCAGTTGTGATGAACATGACAAGATAAAATGACAGTTAGAATGGGCATTAAAAAAATTAAAAACTCGTAACCAAGATTTCATCTTTGCAGTTACTATTAATGAAATGAAATGTGTTCTGATATCATAGCCAGTGTTATTTTAGTATTATTTATATACTATTGAAGTATTTATTAATATTTTGAAGTATCTTTTATTTTTATATTTTCAGTTTTATTTTTCATTTTAGTTTAAGTTTTAGTATTTTTGACATTTTTATTATTTTTTTTCTTTCTTTTTAGCATTAATTTATTTTCAAATCAGTTTGTCATTTGTCATTTTTAGATAGTTGCCAATCTAATATTTATATTTTGTATATTTCAGCTTTATTTCAATCAATAAAATGATTTGTAATAGTTTTACTTAAAAATAACAGCACTGATCACAGCATAATGGTTCAGATTTAATTAGGGATGCATCATATATCGATTCCACATTTTTTTAAACTTAATTTCTTAAAAATTTCGTTCATTTCTATATTAGTTGTTATTGGATATTTCATTGTGTATTTCACTTATTTTTACAAAAGAAATGAACTTTTACTGTCATCTAAAGCTTACTTAAACTTTAATCTTTAAATTTATATAAATTCACACTATTAATGTAATCTTTAGCAAATCTCAAAATGAATATCCTTTTTTATGCTCTACACATTATAAAGTTTTGAAGCCTATTTTCATTTGTAGCATTTAAAGCGATTTTAATTTGTTTTGTTTTGTTGTTGTTTTTTAGTTTATTCAGACAAAATAGTTAAAAACTTTAATATTTTATCAGCTACCTATTGGTTATCATCCAGAATTGTAATTTCAGTGCATTTTATATAATAATCAACCCTGCAAGAGTATTGAGTTCCTTTCTTTTTCGGTAACTTATGTGTTAAACATTGGCAGAAATTGTTTCTGTCCAGAGAAGTGTGGCAGTTACTTGAGGCGGTGTGTGTATGAGTGTTCGTGTCTCTCTGCAAATTGGATTGCTTTAGGCAGTGATGAATGAGAGTAAAAATAATAAAGCTTTCCATGAGAGGGCCGTACATACATCAATATGTCACTAAAATATTACTTGCTAATGCATTTTAACATGGACACCAAATCACACACATACACATTCACAGAACCTCAGATGACCTAATGATAGAGTCAGAGTGAGTTTGTGACATGTCTGTCAGTCCATATAGCTTTGCTCCTGTCATCATAAATGTCAAAGAAATTTGTATTTTACCTTGAGGGCTCAGATACCCTGATCTTCTGCCAGTCCCCATTAACCTGCTGTGTGTTACATCTTGATTGATGTGATCTATCTCTTTCTATCTTTGTCAGGAGGGAGATGCTTTGGGTGCCATGGAGAAGGTGTGCCGTCAGCTGACATACCACCTGAGCCCACACTCCCAGTGGAGACGGCAGGGGCTGCTGAAGAGGAAGCCACAGTCCTGGTGAGAAAGCAGAACTGACAAGCAGAGGGGGGGTCTCAGATTTAGGCAGTGAGGGCATATGCTGCCTTACTTTTCTCAATACAACAGTTTTTTTTACAGCTCAGTTTCAGCGCTTCTATTCTTGTTTCACCTTGACTTGTCAGGACTATGCAAAACCTGGTAGTAATAAAAAAAGAAAAAAGATTACATTTGTAATTTTAAAAGTGGATACATCTATAGTCATACACATTTTTTCTAGTTATCACGTACACTACTGTTCTTTATTTATTTGATCAAAAATGCAGTAATATTATGAAATACTGTTACAATTTAAAATAACTGTTGTCTATTTTTTTTCAAAATATATTTTGAAATGCAACTTATTCCTGTGATGGCAAAGTTGCAGCCATTATTCCAGACTTTACGTTTCGCATGATCCTTCAAGTCTTTCTAATATGCTGATTTGCTGCTCATAAAACATTTCTTATTATTGTAAATGTTGAAAACAGTTGTGTTGCATAATATCAAGAAACAGCATATAAGAACAGCATTTATTTGAAATGTAAATATATTTTGTAACATTATAAAAGATTTTACTGTCACTTTTAATCAATTTAATGCATCCTCGCTGAATAAAAGTATCAATTTCTTTTCTCTTTTTTTTGCTGAATATATGCTTCCAAGGATTTAATATTAAGGATTTAATCTAATAAATCACAAATAATAATATTTTAAAAGTCATGAAAAACTTCTATTTTGTATATACATTTTTCTAGTTATCAAATATTTGTTCAATGTATGTTCTCAAATATTTGATTGTCTATATATTGCTCTTGTGTATCAATCAATTAAATTTTATTTATATAGCACATTTTTAAGTAAGTCAAAGCAGCTCAAAGTGCTTTAAATGCAAGAATAGGCAAGAATAAGCAATTGACACTAACATTAAAATAACAAATAAAAATAGACCCACAAATAATCAAAGTACTTTACAGCCAGGAACAAGAAATTTACACGAAAATTAAAATAACTAATAAAATAGGGTAAAACTAGGGTAAAACTTGATCACCAGCCATAGTAATTTACAATTTGTGAGTGAATCATTATTTTAAGTTGAATCTTTTCAATGAATCAATCACATTGATTCACAAATTTCTCAGCGATTCGTGATTGACTCATGACTCATTAGTGATTCATTAGCTATTCGATATTTCTCAAAATGTATTTACTGCGGGGACACTTTTCTTTCTCTTTTTTCCTCTTTGTTTCCTTTCTTTTCTCATTTTCTTTCCGCTGTCCAGCTCTCTATTGTCACATAAGTACTTTCATTTCGCATGAAAACATTACATTCTATGCTACATTATAAATTGTATTGATGCCCATATCCTTCAGCCCACATGCAGTAGACTAGTGGCTCGCAAGTGCCTTGCTTTGTTCATTAATTAAAGTAATTAGTTGGTTTTAATATAAAAGGTTTTCAGAATTTGCAGAGCAGGCAGTCAAAATGAATCATCGCTTTGCCAGTTGTTTGTCCCTGTTTTGATTCGTCAGCACTTAGGGATTAATTACGCTTTAAAAAACGCATGGCTAATGGAGTGTCTAATTTGAGGTTTGGGTCCTACAGTCCTGATATCCTCAAATTGTTTTAATACACAACATCTGATATCTCCAGAACAGCTGTGTATACCATCCAATTCTCATCACCTGTGAATTGGCTCCTCAACTGGGCTTTCAGCGGTTTCCCCTCCGTCCATTGATGAAAAGAGCTGTGTTGAATCTGTAGAGTCAGTGAATGAAAGAGCAGCCTCCCACTGCGTGCTGTGTGGTTTTTTTTTTGTGGTTTTTTTTGCTAACACATGGTTCTGTGGTGTAGACTCATACTTATGTGGCTCCTTTCCAGCTGCCATTAATATAGTCAAAATACAGACTGTGTAATGTGTAAATGAGGAAATACTAGGCTTTATTTATTTCCTGTGTCGATGGATACACTTTAGATGAGCTTAAGCCTTTTTTCTGTGCTTAACTCACTAGTGGTGTGCTTGAAGTTATGTATGCAAGGATAAAACACCTGAACTCCCCTACCGCAGTTCATTCACTGCATTGGCTGCTGTGGTTAAGCTGGAATGTGAAGGTATGTGTTTATGCGTAGACCGGATTCGATACCTTCTCCTTTTTATCCGCTCCGGTTGTGTTGACTAATCTTTACTGGGTGCTTTTTGTTAATGGAGCACCAATGTTTGTCTGAGTCACACCACACACGGCCCTCCATTTGTTTCCACTTGTGATGTTTACGGTGGTGTGGGATATTGTCGCAGATGTGAATGCAGCTGTTGGGGTTTAAAAAGCGAAGTGTTTCTCAGGCAGCATTCTTACCTCTCTGTTGGGCGTGTTGTTGATGCCGGAGGCTCTCCTTATTCTCCAACGAGTTTGAGGTGTCGACTTGGCCTCCAAATTCCCCAGATCTCAATCCAATTGAGCATCTGTGGGATGTGCTGAACAAACAAGTTCGATCCAGGGCCCACCTCGCAACTTACAGGACTTAAATGATCTGCTGCTAACATCTTGGTGCCAGATTTTTGTTTTTTATGTTTAATTTATTTTTATTTCAGTTTAAGTTTTAGTCATTTTAGTGCTTCAACTTAAACTTATATCTATTACAGTTAGTTGCCAAGGCAACATTTCTAATTTTCATTTATTTTTTAAGTTTTTCATCTAATATTTATATTATATTTAATTTCAGCTTTATTTTAATGAATAAAAACCATTTTTAATAGTTTTAGTTAACAATAACAACACTATCATTTTATGTCTCCTTCAGTTACCCTTCTCTTTCTCTCTCCCTTATTGATTCCACCCTCTCCGCTCTAGTGTTGGCTAAGTGCTAACATGACCTTAACCTCCTCCACAGATCAGGGTGACACAGTCTCTCAGACAGGTGTCCCATTTTCTCTTAGAGAATTCATACATAACAGATGTTGGGCTGCGGTACGCATGTGTTTATGTGAGCTTTGCATCGCTCATAGTGTGTGTGCAGTTTTTATCTATGTGCCTCCATTCAAATATTTACACTGAAGCTTCATCAATTCTGATCTGCAATTCTACATATAACTGGGGGAAATTATACTTCTGCTCGGGATTTGTTAATCTGTTATCTTACCCGATACCATGCATTTATCTTAAGTGTAAATACATACTGCATTTGTATACATTAAAGTTTATTTATTAGCACAAGGGTATATAGGGATTAGTACAGACAAGTCAAAATCTGTTTAATGCTGTTAAAAGCCCCAAATGCTTTGAAAGTGCATGTCAGCATGTTTGTATTTTTTCTTGCTCATTTGCTTAAGGTTGCATTGTCACAATACCAACAGTAGCACCCACTCTCACTGAATATATTAGTGGACTGTCAAATTGTTAAATGCAAATTAAACAATATAATGTAATATGCATAATAATATGCTGCTGTGTGGACTAAAAATAATGTTAGGATTATTTGGATCGCTTCTTTGAAACAAAACCTGTTAAGTGGAATTTGATATGCCATAGACCTACTACATGACCTCTATTGTTTGTGAGTCATAGCTGGACTGTGAAGCTGAAATGTGAAGCGCATTGCACTGGGCTGCATGTGGTGAAGCGTCTGCAGTTCAATGGAGACCCTTTTGTCAAGTCAAGTCATCTTCATTTATATAGCGCTTTTCACAATACATATTGTTTCAAAGCAGCTTCACAGTGACAATAGGAAAATTATTATCAAGCTAAAGTTGGTTATTGATTGAGTCACTTCTGTTGTAAAAATTGTTAATTATTACTTCAGGGGCCGCTTAAATGACACCTTTCCTACTGAAAAACCAAATACCTTTAATGCATTCTTGCCGTTCATTTACATGTTTAGTCTATAGGTTTGCGTGTTTGAGTGTGTATGTGCGCAGAAGCTTGGTATTTTTTTAAAAAGTGATATTTGTCCATATCAAGCAGCCCACAGCTGTCAGTCTGAGCCAGTATAGAATGTCTTCCTCATCTCAACACAGGCAGACTGGAGCTTTCTATACCTTCATGTCCAGAGGTTTTATCTTGCTTCAAAATATGATCAGCCTCCATAACACCCACAATAACAGCAAACTCGTTGGTCTGAATGGTATTTGATAGCTAGGATTGTGTAACTGTGAGGGGAGAAGAAAGATAGAGAGCTGTGTTAAACAAGAAAAGGATTTGGGAATATAAAATAGGACTAGAAGAGGGTGTGGAATATGGGCTGTTGTGAAATCATACTGTCATCTCTCAGGCATGTCTGCTGAATTCTTTCTACCTTCTAAATTTTCCCTCCTATTTCTCATCCCTCTATTTTCTCCTCATATGATCTCTTGAGTCATTCTAATGCCGCCTCTCCCCAAGAGATTACCTCACAGTTCTGCCTGTTGCTAGATTTTCGGTAGCTTAAGCTCCCCATTTTGTGCCTCTTTCTCTCTTGTTGTCTTCTTGTCCTCTTCTGCTCACGCTCTTCACTGCCTGAGAGCAGAAACAGCAGGTTCTGAATGTGGCATGATAATGCAATAGGATATTGGTATTCATTCCTGCCCTGTTCCTTACAGCTATCTGCATCTCTGGCTTTTTCAATTTCATTCTGTGTCTGTCTTTATTCTAGCAGTGACTTTTGACTTTTCATTTTGCACTTGGTATCTTAACTTTGATGTTTTGTATTGATTTACATAGCCATCCAGAAAGCTGTTGTGTCAAGAGTTATTGATGCCTGAGAGGTTGAATAAAAGAGCTGTTTGATCAAAGAAAAAAAGCATTTAAAATTCACATAAAGTTATTACACAAAGAGCTTAAACAAAACTGCTGGCACTTTCCACAAATTGGGTATAAAATTGAGTCATAAAAAATGTTGGTTGTCAGTCTCAGAAAGTCAAATGAACATTAGCGATTAGTTCGCAAATTTTGCAAGTGTGAAGAGTATTTATAAATATTGAGAAATTGGATTAAGATTGTTTGCTTGTCTTTCCATCATGCTGTAAAAAAAGATCCAAATTATGTTATTTATTAAGCATCACAATTTTAAGGAATTTTTTTGTAATGGGGGAAATGATGCTGTAAAGGGCTGTTAACAACATAAATAGTTACAATTAATTGAATATCAGATCAACAGATTATATCAAAATAATGACTTTTTGTATTATTAGGATATAGACCCAAAGCATTGGTACAGCAAATTGTACTGCATTCATGGAAAGTGCTTGCTATTTTAAATGATAGAATCTGTTGTACATCATTACAAAGCTAAATTTGAACTAAAATCAAGTAGTAGTCCGCACAATCAGTCATCCTTGCATTCACTGCAAAAGGATTTATTTCAATTATGGTAATCCTTTATTTTGCTCTGATAGTCACCTTTCACCAGTGTGTTGGAGAATAGAACAGTATAATGATTGACTCTGCACTTATTTAGTCATAATTACCATGCTTATTATGCGAGAGTCTTTAACATTTATTATCTGAGGGTCTTAGGCCATTTTTATTGACCTACATTAAACCTACATTCAGGGTCAGTAAGTTTTTTTATGTTTTTGAAATCTCTTATGCTCACCAAAGCTACATTTTATTTTTAAAACAACAGTAATATTGTGAATCATTATTGCAGTTTAAAATAACTGTTTTCTATTAGTATATATTTTAAAATGTAATATATTCCTGTGATGGCAAAGCTGAATTTTCAGCATCATTACTCCAGTCTTCAGTGTCACATGATCCTTCAGAAAATTACAGATTTACATTAACATTATTTTGCCCCCTTTTATGGTAAATATAAAAATTATTTCATAGGTTGGGTGTTTTCCTTTTTCTTCCTTTCTTTTCCTCTTTGATACCATGTGAATGAATTGTTACAATGCAATACAGTATGGCGCGTCTCTGACACCCTCCCACCCACCTGCTGCTCAGAGTCTTTGCTTTATCTTCAGTAATCAAAAGGGTTCATTTCTGTATAGCTGAGAAATTAGAAACTTCAACCTTTAGTCGAACCTTTGTTCCAGTCTGTCACACTGAAGTAATCACCTGATTTCATTTAGTTTCACAGGAAAGACAATGCAACATAAGGATATTACACAGCACACACCTGCTGTCGGGTCGATAATTAGTCTTGTGGGAAAAAACAACTGTGAGTGCTGGAAGTAAAGACAACTAACCATAGAAATCAACCGTAGGTACTAACCGTAGAAATCAAGACAAGTGGCAGACAAAATGTAGTATTGCTTATCACTCTCTTTTTTTTAATTTTTTTATTGAAGGGTGATTTAAATTTCAAATAAATTAAAAAGCTGCATTAAATAAATTAAGCATTAAGTAGATTGCCAATTCTCTGATTATCCTTTACAGCTTAAATAACTCAGGTGTTAAGCAGTCAAACAAAAGCTGCTTTGGATATGTTGCATATGAAATACAGGAGAGATTATTTGGGTAACTCTAAGATTATATGCAACCAATGATTCCTCAGACTGGAGAGTTATTTAACCTGTCACCCCCTTTCTGAGCACAGATCTGAACTTAAATAGTTAAAATTTATGGCTGTATTGGAATACAGAACTAGGGTTGGAAGTGAACTCCAAAAATTGAGAGTGTAATGATGTTATAGAAGTTTCCTGTAAAGCATGCAAACTAAACTTTTTGGTTTTATACAGTATATACACCGATCAGGCATAACATTATGAGCACTGACAGGTGAAGTGAATAACACTGATTATCTCTTCATCATGGCACATAGTGGGTGGGATATATTAAGCAGCAAGTAAACATTTTGCGTTAGAAGCAGGAAAAATGGTCAAGTGTAAGGATTTGAGCGAGTTTGACAAGGGCCAAATTGTGATGGCTAGACGACTGGGTCAGAGCATCTCCAAAACTGCAGCTCTTGTTGGGTGTTCCTGGTCTGCAGTGGTCAGTATCTATCAAAAGTGGTCAAAAGCAACAGATGAGCTACTGTAGCTCAAATTGCTCAAGAATTTAATGCTGGTTCTGATAGAAAGGTGTCAGAATACACAGTGCATCGCAGTTTGTTGCATATGGGGCTGCATAGCTGCAGACCAGTCAGGGTGCCCATGCTGACCCGTCCACCGCCGAAAGCTCCAACAGTGGGTACGTGAGCATCAGAACTGGACCACGGAGCATTGGAAGAAGGTGGCCTGATCTGATGAATCACATTTCTTTTACATCACATGGATGGCCGGGTGCGTGTGCGTCGCTTACCTGGGGAACACATGGCACCAGGATGCACTATGGGAAGAAGGCAAGCCGGCGGAGGCAGTGTGATGCTTTGGCCAATGTTCTGCTGGGAAACCTTGGGTCCTGCCAAACATGTGGATGTGACTTTGACACATACCACCTACCTAAGCATTGTTGCAGACCATGTTCACCCTTTCATGGAAACGGTATTCCCTGGTGGCTGTGGCCTCTTTTAGCAGGATAATGTGCCCTGCCATAAAGTAAAAATGGTTCAGGAATGGTTTGAGGAGCACAACAACAAGTTGTAGGTGTCGACTTGGCCTCCAAATTCCCCAGATCTCAATCCAATCGAGCATCTGTGGGATGTGCTGAACAAACAAGTCCGATCCATGGAGGCCCCACCTCGCAACTTACAGGACTTAAAAGATCTGCTGCTAACATCTTGGTGTCAAATACCACAGCACACCTTCCGGGGTCTAGTGGAGTCCATGCCTCGACGGGTCAGGGCTGTTTTGGAAGCAAAAGGGGGACCAACACAATATTAGGAAGGTGGTCATAATGTTATGCCTGATCGTGTAAATATGAAGTTGATATCACAAAAATTGAGCCCCCTAAAATAATTTAGAGTACCTTTTCCATGGTAACAATGTCTAGTTTTCACAGAATGATTTTTTTAATGGTTTAAGCTTTAAAATGATACATAATTTATGATGACTACTAAAACATGTAATTGGGACAAAACAAAAAAGGTGTGCCATACTGTCCCATTACCGGGACACTGACAGTTAACAGGCTGTGCAATTAAGCCATTTGAGGTTTTTTTTGTTTAGTTTTTATCTCTTTTATAAAGAACAATGTACCAAATATTATTATGGAAATGTTTTTGAAATGTGTATTTTTCAAATTGTTTTCTAAAGTTATAAAAGTCACATGACAGATATAATTTTGCTAATAGATCATTTCAAACATCCCTCCTTCATTAATGAGAACATTTGTAAATTAGCGAATGCTGCAAAGAGGTTGCTGAGAGAGGGAAAGGCTTTTTCCCTTAAAGAGCGTGGGATTTGGGATCCTGGCCAGTAATATCAGGAGAGTTGATATCCTGTTCTGGTTTAGCCATTTCCTTGACATTGCTGCTGTTTTATTTGCTAGGTCAATGATCAGAGGGGGGCAGGAAATCTATCATTCAGAATGAGCATAGCATGTCAAATCAGGACGGTTATTATTCCTCTCTCTTCCTCAGATGCCAGTTCAATAAGATATATGTATGTCCTGGTGTGAATTAGTGATGGCCACATTACGAATTAGTATTCTTGCTGTTTCTTTTCTCGCTTTCACTCTTTCTCTCTTCACTCGCACACTGGCAAGCTGTGGTGACACACTGAGCTGATTATGAGTTTGCTGCATGTGCAGCGGTTACAGTAATGCATTTGTTCTCTTTTACTTAATAAATCAGCTTCTCTTCCTGCCTTCATATTCTGTTCCCCACTATCACTCCCTTTATCTATCTCTCATAGTTTCTTAATCCATACTTGACAATAACAGCTGACTTCGCGATTAAATTAACTGTTAAACTCTATGCTGTTCCTATTTTCAGCTGTTGTTTTGAATCTTTAATGCATTTACTGAAAATTAATCCTTTTTTATTATCTGAGGGTCTTAGGCCATTTTTATTGACCTACATTAAACCTACATTCAGGGTCAGTAAGTTTTTTTATGTTTTTGAAATCTCTTATGCTCACCAAAGCTACATTTTATTTTTAAAACAACAGTAATATTGTGAATCATTATTGCAGTTTAAAATAACTGTTTTCTATTAGTATATATTTTAAANGAAAATGAATCCTTTCAATCAGATCTCAGTTACTCTCAATGAGCCGATATCCTGAGTCTTTGATAATTTTTGAGAGAGAGAAACTTTACACATCCTAGTAAAGTCCAGTCAAAGTTTATTTATACAATACATTTAAAAGCAAAAGAAGGTGACCCAACATGCTGCACAAAAAAATAAAATAAATACAATATATGTATATGTATATATATATATATGTTATAAAATATATAAACTTTCATATTCAAACTACAGACTTGCCACATAAAGTTTCAGTTCCTAATAAAATTACGAGTGTGTCCTTGTTTCCTTATGAAATGCTTGGAATTTTAGAATTCTTAATATTTTCTTCCTCCAGTTAATATTTAATATTAGCTAATATTTTCTTCTCCCCCGGTTCTGATTTATAAAATTCAATAAAAAGTTAATTCCCCCACATCACACACATTCTTAATCTCTTTCTGCTTCTTTTTCCTAGTCTGAAATCAGTTCTTTCAAGCCCTCCATCCAGTGGGTCATTAGACCTGTCTGGCATCCCTCTTGGAGTGAAAGACATGGAGCGTCTCTGTGCCTACCTTCATCACCAGGCATCCCGCATCGGCAGCATAGAACTGGGCTTCACCGAGCTCACAGACGATGCCTTCCTCCTGCTCCTCCCCACGCTGGCGTCCCTTCCCCGCCTCGAGACTCTGGCCCTCAATGGCAACAGGCTGACCCGTGCCGTGCTCAAAGAGCTCACGGACACGCTGAAGGACCCGGACAGCTTCCCCAGCGTCACCTGGATCGACCTGGGGAACAACGTGGACATCTTCTCCCTCCCACAACCATTTTTGGTGAGCCTGCGCAAACGCTGCCCCAAACAGGGCAACCTTCCCACCATCCTGGAGTTCGGCGAGAGCCAGGCCAGCGAGCCGGAGGGCCGAGTGGATGAGGACGACGCAGATGACACAAACAGGACAGAGAGCATGGGAGAGCTCAGATCTGAGGTAGAAGAAGAGATTGACGGTGAGATGGAGATCGAGGACATGATGGAGGAGTTGCTGGACTTTGACAGGGAGGTGCAGGGCAAGGATGAGGATGACAGTATGTGGACCTTGGAGGAGCAGCGGTTGGTAAAAGATCCAGCCGCAAAGCGGAGCGCAGAGAAGAAGCCGTTCAAAGCAGAGGGTGAAGAGGACTTACAAAGCCAGTCTTCCCATCTGTCTTGCTCCAGTCAGTCACAGCACTCCTCTGGAGCCATTGAGCCTTTAAGAGAAGACTCTGTCCCAGACCAGTTAGCATGTAATTCGGGCAACCCTACCTGATTAAAGCCACTGTCTAATTTGAGTTAATAACCTTAGTCCCTTTAAGAAAAAGAGAGCGCTAGGAAGTGTGTGACAGGCTTGTTTTCAGACTGGGTTGTCCACGAAGTCTTGGGATTCAGCAGGTTTTATAGGTTTGACAATCACAGCGGTTGTCTGTTGTTGCAAAGGAGAAATGAATCACTTGTGAGGTACAGATATGTCAAATATACTTTCCATTCAGGTTTTCCCCTTCACTGTCTTAACCATGAACCTCTGTGCCTATGTGCCTGTTCAGAACCCTGCTGGAGAGGCATGTGTTTGTGTGTGTGTGCAGGTGCACATTTAGATGTGATCAATCTTAACATGCTGGATATAAGCAGATTGGCTTGGGCAACATGGAACAATGTGTCCATCTATGCATCCGACTGTTGCAAGCATCACATTTTCTCCAGCAGTGGAAAACAACCTAAATTCTATTCAGTATCATCCAGTGAATATGCATGTCCCGGGTGTCAGGTGGATGGGACGCAAATATTAAGCTCATATTAAGTGCCCCTAATTTATACAGTGGAAAACCAAAATCTCTTGTCACAGTGTTGGTCCAAAACAATACAGAGCAGCGGGAGTGAAGCCAAAGAGAAAAGACTCACTATATGGAACAAAGTGTTGTTTGGCTGCACAATAGTATATAATACTGATATTCTGTTTTTGTTGCTTGACATGGATTTTGAAGACAATGTGTGGTTTCTTAGCTCTGTTCTTTAGAAGTGAACCTTTAACCACTAAAAATTATATTGTTGCATTTCTATTTATCCACTTATTTTAAAAGAATAAAGGGATTTTAATAGTATAAACATCTATTTAGTGCCTAATTGGAATTTTACATTATCCAAATGTAATTCAAAGTAGTTCTGATATGCCAGTAAATAAAAGTATTGTTTCAATGACAGTGTATATTGATTTGTCATAATGGGAAAAAAAAATTTGTTTTATTTCATTATGTAAAGTTCCCAATTTGAGAATTAGGATTTATATCCATTTATACTGTAGTACTTTGTATATTATCATAATATGCTTACCTGCAAAATCTTGCTCAGTGGTTTGTTTGTTTTTTAATATAGAATTAAGATCCCTCTCCAAAAGATGGTTTATAACATAAATTATTTAGCATAATTAAAGGAAGCTTCTGTACTATTCAGATTGTTGTGTCATTTTATGGTCACCAGGTGGCCTAAAATTATTCTGCTGTGTTTCAAAGCCATAACTTCTTAACAAGTTGTGCCATTACAGAAATTATATATATAAGTGCACTGAAGAGCTGTGTTCAATCATTTTTGTCAGGATTTCTGTATTCCACAATGGTTAATAAAGCAAGGAGAATGCTATGAATGATAAACAGCAATAGGCCTATGTGTATAGCCTATTATTTGTATTAAAAAAAAAAAAAAATTGTATTTGACTGTTGGCATCAAAACCAATAAACCTTTAACAAATATACACCTAATTTATGCGTTAAACAGCACATACAATGTTGGGCTGTTGGAACTGTGGTAATAACAAAACACTTGTGAACCAGAATACTGAACTGTAAATGAACGGGACTGGTGGAAGGACATTAAATTAGTAATCAATGTCGACATCTAGTGGTTGATAAATCTTTCGTGCATGGACTCGCTTGTTTTATGTAAACGACCGTGTTTGCGTACTTCCGTTTCAACGACCTTTGACTTAATTAGCGAATTAGCTAAAAATAAGTAAATGTGTTTATGAAAATAAGAATGGACCAGCGAGGCCTGAAATACGGTTTAGACAGCTGGATAATCCTTTTTTTAATTAGTAACTCTTGTTTTTAAACATGGTAGTTGGTTTCAAGCTGGTCATTAGCTGATATAAGTTAGTAGACCATATTGGACCAGCAACAAACCAACCATAACTTTTTCAAGTTATTTCCCTAAAAACGTAGATTTGCCTAATTTGATACCGAAAAGTAAGATTGAATGCCCTTTGATTAACTGCTAGTGGGTCATACTAGCTCTTAAGACACTGTCTTAACGTCATGGTACTGTAGCTAATGATCAGCACCAGCTTGGACTAGTGGTAAAGACTATACGCCAGCTACTTTTTTTAAAGGGACTATTGTGTTTTAGTGACATTTTTATTATTGATAGTATGAATACGAATAGCATTAATAATTTGGACGTAAAGATGTAAAAAATACATATAATACATAATACACTTGTAAATAAATGTCAGTATATTACTAAGTTAATTAAAACGAAACAAGATATGTTCGTATGGGCAAAACACAAACCACAAATTAAATAATAAAAGTAAATAAAATAGTAAAGTATTTGCAACAGCCAATGAAATGCAAAATAATGGGCATCATGGATCAATTTGTCCATCTATGCATCTGATTGCAAGCATCACATTTTCTCCAGCAGAGGAAAACGACCTAAATTCTATTCAGTATCAGCAGTGAATGTGCACGTCCCTGGTGTCAGGTGGACGGGACGCAGATATTGCTAAGCAAAATAACGAGTGCTATGGCCTCATTTTTAATATTGACCGCATCAATATGGCTACTTATAGGCTCCACCTAAATTGACTGGGTTATTGCATCACTTCCGGGAAATAAGGTCAAAAATTGTTTCCCTTGTCCGCCATTTGAAATATTTGAACTTCCTTGTGACAACTTCCAATGTACGTTTTGGTTTACACTAAACAATTATCAGAGGATCTGGGCGAATAGTCTTAGTTTTTGCGTCTCATGCACGTTGGGATTCCGACGTCGGCTGTTTTCTTACCCGATTGGGGGAAAAAAGCGTAGAAAAGTGTGCGAATGCTGCGCGTATTCGAAACGTGTTCAACAACGGAACGCGGTAAAGTTTTTGCATGAGTTGAACGCTGCTTGCGGATAAGGAGAGGCGAAGGGAAGGCCTGTGAAGCCTGGGCTTTTTTCTTACGCTAGTCATGGCCGGAAATTTTGATTCGGAAGACCGAGGGAGCTGGTATTGGGGGAGATTAAGCCGGCAAGAGGCGGTTTCGCTGCTCCAAGGGCAGAGGCACGGAGTGTTCCTGGTGCGGGACTCGATCACTATTCCCGGGGACTACGTGCTGTCTGTGTCGGAGAACTCCAAAGTCTCTCATTACATAATAAACAGCATCAGCAGCAATCGCCAGTCCGGACCAGGTAAGCGGTGCATCTGAAAATACAGCAAACAAGGGGACGAATAAATACTGCTTTAGCAAAACCCTTAGCAGCCCGATTAGAAACTTGTGTACTTCTATACTACGAATAGTTGGCACGTCATTTTTTGCGTCATTCTAGTATTACGTAGTAATTTAGTGTGCTCTTTAAGATGTTTACACATACAGAAATCAGTTATTTTTCAGTATAAACTGTATTTTTGGTTCAGTCTCTCAGATAATTTAGGCGTTTTACGATATGTAATTGTGAATCATTTTTGTATATATTTTTGAGAAAAAAACGTTTGTAGATGCTCAACAATCAGCAATGCTGAATTTATAATCTATTATGCAGCCTTTCCCCAGATTTGAGCCAAATAATGTGTGGTATTTTCTAAAACTCACATGTTTACATAACAGTAGTAATTATTACTTCCACTTCTTACCAAGACTAGCTTCATAGATTAAAGTTAAGCAGATCTTGATTGTCCATCCATAATATGTGCTCTCTTGCTGTCATCCGCAGGACTCGTGCCGCCTCGGTTCCGTATTGGAGATCAGGAATTTGATGCCTTACCTGCCCTGTTGGAGTTCTATAAGATCCACTACCTGGATACCACCACTCTCATTGAGCCCATCAGCAAAGCCAAGCACTCGTCCTTTATCAGCGCCAATGCAACAGGAGGAGTTCCTCAGAGGCTCGAAGAGGAGTACGTCCGAGCTCTCTTCGACTTTCCTGGCAATGACGACGAGGACCTTCCGTTTCGAAAGGGTGATGTTCTCCGAGTACTGGAGAAGCCAGAGGAGCAGTGGTGGAATGCTCAGAATTCAGAAGGCCGTGTTGGCATGATCCCTGTGCCCTACGTGGAGAAGTACCGGCCGGCCTCACCAACATCAGGGGCCCCTGGGGGATCTGTCGGAGGATCCGGTGCTCACGGCAACTCTGACGGCCACAGTTCTCAGTCTCCTCCTCTGCTTGGTGAACCGGGCCAGTATGCCCAGCCCACGTCCTTACCCAATCTACAGAATGGTCCGGTTTATGCCAGGGCGATTCAGAAGAGAGTTCCCAATGCCTATGACAAGACTGCTCTTGCTTTGGAGGTAACACATGTATTTATTTATTTTTATCTACATCATTGTATTGAACAGACACCGATTAATTATTTTGTATGTTAAAAACATGCATTTATATAAAATTTTGTGTAATATTTTTTTGTTTGTTTTGGCGCCTCCCAGTGGAACTGTAATTCTCTAAGTCTGTATTGTACGTTACATTAACAAAGTAATTCCTCCATTTCTAACACTTCATCTTTTATCTTGTGTTGTTAGGTTGGCGACATGGTGAAGGTGACCAAGATCAATGTAAACGGGCAGTGGGAGGGTGAGTGCAAGGGAAAGCATGGCCATTTTCCCTTTACCCATGTCCGCTTGCTGGACCAGCACAATCCAGAGGACGAACTGAGCTGAGAGAGCAGACTGTCTTCCCTAGCAGCCCTTAGATGTACACTCATTCACACACATACACACACTCCGGCTCCTCACACATCCTCACTACTGCCCTTAACCTGTCCGCCTCATCATTACCTTGTGCCATTGTGTCTCATGCCAATGTACACAGTACCTGCAGCAATTCCCTTGTTAGATTTTATGCAATAATTGAAGATATTTACCAAGTAAACACTAAATTCCACACACAAAACCATACACTACAGAAAGGAGCATTAGTGTGTGGCTTCTTGTGGACTGAAAAAAGAGGAAGAAGCCTGCTTGGACTTAAAACATGAGCGGTTTGGTGTCTTAACAAGGACTGTTCCTTTGCTTCTTTGAGTGCGGTAGCATACACTACTTAGTGTCCTAGAACACAGCAGCTTTCACACTACAAATCATCTACTACATGAAAATATTCAGAAATGCAGATCAAACATGCTTTGAATAGTTTTTAGTCTTTTTGATGGGCTTGTCAGTCACTACTGGCTTAGCGCCGGTCAGACGTGTCATGGGGCGGTACACTATATAAAAGATGGAGTAGCCCGACCCTCACGGCATTTCGTTTTATTTATGCACAACATTTCTAATGTATACAAAATGGGCCATGCATCATTATTCACTACCGCTAAGTAACTTTGTTTTACTACATTTTCATTATATATTATCAGGAAACGCTACTTGCTCCTTTGACCATTATTGCTCTACTTGGAAGTATTACACTAAATGCGGTTTTGTTGAATGTGTAACCGTAATTTCTAATGCTAGACTCAATACGTCAACATAAGATAGACTAAATAGACTTTTGTTGTTGTTTTTAAATAAAAATTCAACATTGACTTTTCCACTCGAATTAACTAATGTGTTTTTGCCAGAACTTCCCTTGCCAAGGTTGAAAATACAATTAGTGGTTCTTGTAGTGCCTCTCTTATATGGTGTGGCCCAAAACTGCTTTAAAATTATAGATATAGATATTTCTAAAACAACCCAGTTATCTTTACAATTATGTAGTAGGATTGTATGAAGTGTCACATTAATGTGCAAAGCCTAACCTGATGCCTCAAATGTGTTTTGCTCAATTGATTTTGCACATACGAGTAGTCTTTATCTACTATTGGTTTATCTGGCTATTGACTATTTTCCTAAACATCAGCCTCCATCATGCCTGTATTGTCTGTCTCATTGCAGAAATGTAGTGTGTTTTTTGTTCTTTAATGCCCAAGTAAGACATTGTTTTCCTAATTGCCTGCCTTAATTGCAGATTGTTGTCAATGACCAAATCAGCATTGTCTTTAGCCTAATATGTTAAATGCAAAATGTGGGGAAAAGTAGAGTATGTTTTGTTCAACCTTGCAGAAATGTTTATTTTAACCTACTTCCATTACTATTGACTGTATGAGAGAATAGAAATCGAATGTCTGTGGACAAATGTATAAATTATAACACTAACAGACAGGCTACCAGAGTAACACTATCAAATGTTAATACTTTTACCCTTTACCTTTATTTGTTGTTACTTTTAAAAAGAAAAGTTGACTAACTTTGTTTGGTAACAATGACAATCACGTGGAAGCTCTTCAGTTATGTCATCTAAATGTTAGAAAGCTTTGTCGTGTATGTGTGTAGGTTAGCTGTATGTTGTCAGGATGTTACAGCAAGCCGGCCATGTTATGTAATTGTCGCTTAAGTCGTAATTATGAAGGACTTTGATGTTCATGATCTATCTTATTAACTGTCTGTTTCCGTCACAAATGACCTTGATGAAATTAGATCACTAAAATCAGCCACAAAGCAAAGCTGGAGTCTTGTAAGTCTGAACTTTCACCTGTGTCCTGTGAGAATGATTTCACCTCAAAAAGCATCACTTTCCTTTATGACTGAGTTGAATGAGTAATCGCCACAGTCGTGTCTGTACATTTTAATTGTACCCAAAGTATTATGTTTAGAACCTAAATATCAACAGTAATTTTGTGAAATTAATCTTGTTATCCTTTATGTGCATCCAAGTCTGTCAGAACAGTGTTTTAAGTCACACAAAAAATCCTACGTTTTTGTTACAGTTTTATTCATGTACATGAAATAAAGTTGACCCCTATAGTAATGCTACTCAAACCTTTTACTTTGCCTCTGTCCTTAATATTATGTATTTTATTACTCTGTTATTAGGATCAACGTGACGAGAAGTGTTTGTTTCATTATCCTATCATAGTATAAGTCATTGTTTTTATTTTATGACCAGCTTTATCAATATCACAAGTTATTAATTCTGATGAACCAACCTGGTTGAAAATTGTGATGTTGTTTCAGATAGTAATGGTATGGTACTTTGATATATAGTGTAATAGATGATTACCGTATGTATCATGTACTATGGTATTTCATAGTGGTACATTTGTACTCTATTGTTAGTGATCTACACTGAAACAGCACACAATTTATTTTATGTGGAGTGATTTATAGAAATAAACTTGTAAAGCAAGTCTAAAGTTATATGAAAAATTTATTTTATTTTGAATATGTTCAATTGATAAAACATTTACTCGGCCTCATGCTGTTCTAAACATGTATGACTGACTTTCTTCTACGGAACATAAAAGATGTTTTGAAGAGTGTTGGTAACCAAACAATATTGGTTACCATTGACTTCTATTTTATGGACTACTAAACAAACTGACATTTCTTAAAATATCTTATTGTATGCTGACAGTAAATGAAAATAATTTTACTTTTTGAGTGAACTACCCCTTTAAGTTGTCATTTCAATTTTAAGGTGTTATTTTAAATGGTATTGCTTTTGGGTCTCCAGACTTTTCTTTTTTAACCAATATATTTCTAACAATTGCACACCATAGAACGACACGAGGGTGAGTAAATGATGACAATGTTCATTTTGAGGTAAACGTTTCCTTTAGATTCAAGTGTTTCTGTTGACATTTTATTGAATAACGTTGCCCCTAAATGTGCCACTTTAATATTCAATGTTTGGTAACACAAAAAGTGCAGAAAAGCACATAGCATTCATTCTCTGTTCAAATAAAGAGGGTTAAAATCCAGCATTCGTAAGGGGAGAGGGAGTGTGTGGAGCTGCACTGTGTGAAAGTTCCCGGATGAAGGTGTAACGCCATCTTTACTCCACCATTCAATCCGCAGCTGTTGCTCGCACAGGGGCCTGCCGGTGAACTCACACTCCTCCTTTACTCCCAATCTCTCACAAAACACGCTCGCCGCGCGCTGTCCACCATGGGTGACCGGGAGGATTTGGTGTACCAAGCCAAGCTCGCCGAGCAGGCGGAGAGATATGATGGTAAGAGACATTGAGAAGTAACGGGAACGTTGTTTTTACAAAGCGAGTGCTCAGGCAGACTAACTGACGGTCGGGTTAGCTGGCTTAATTCGCGGTTACACCAAGCGAACATCTTGTAAATGGCAAACCGATCTCCGTTTACCCTTTAAAAACGTTGATACTTCTATTTGTACTGTCCGTTAATTCTGTCGATGCGATATTGGGGTAACTACAGAATGGCATATGAAGATGGAGACGTTTATTGAGGAGACAAAATGGCGGAGAGTTAGTGGGTGAGGCAAGCTGTTGCTAGCCATGGCGGAGGGGGTGGCTGCAGTCTTCAAGCCTCATGTGGGCGAAGAACGGTTCAAATATTAGTTAACAGCTGTCTTAATCGACCCAATTAATCACGATAAGGAGTTATTTCGGTATCAGGGCCGCCCTTTTCTGCGTTTACCCCCGCAGCACATTACGAGAGACCGTGGCTGTGTCTTAAAACCTTTTGAGCTACCTACTTGGATAGCATTTTGATTTTTGCGTATTATGGGCACGTTGAGATGTGATACCCAAAAATGCTGTCTAGACAGGTACCTTAATAGGTTTTGAGACGCAGCCGTTGTACAGTAAATCAAAGCAATTAATGCTTTGTAAGCTGAGATACACTGTAGCTTTGCAGTGAGATTTCATTTCAGACTGTAGAGAAGAGGCTCACTGACTTGAGGTATTCATGATTTTAACGATATACTAAACCAACAGCTATAACTGTGCTTTGTTGGTTATTTATTGTCTAGTTTAGTCACCCATTAACCTATATTAGGTATCTAGGGTTTTCACTGAACACTTAAAAGTATGCTGCAAGTATGTAGAATTATGGTTAGTTAACAAAGGGTATGCGCAGTGTTTTATGACTGAATACTGAATACAAGGAGAAAGCAAATCCAAATAGAGTTGTTGTTAATGTTTATAATATCTTGTTCGAATAAATGCCTAATACACACACCATAGTAGAGCTGCACAATTCTGGATAATGTAAATTGAGAATCACTTTTTTTTCTTTTTTCTTTTTTTCTTCCAAATTGAGATCACGGTTCTCCCATGATTCTGAAAAGACAACTAAACAAAATAACATGTAATTAATAAAGATTCTAACAAAATGTTAATAATTGCAGTCTATAAAAAAAAAAGAAAAAATGTATTGGCTAATTAGAATGTGAATGAATCCGTGAATGAATGATTCAATGACTCCTTCATAAATACTTCACTTGGTTAATAACTGGATAAATCAGCATTTTTGAACGAATCTCTTGAATGAATGATTCAATGCCATACATTAAGTCACTTGTCACCACCTACTGTTTTAACGATATAATTGAAATGATCTTTATTTGAAACCTCGTTACTTTCAAAAGGGTGATTTACTCTATTTTGATCGCTACTGTAGACATCAGTGTTTGTATCTGAACTATAAACTTTTATCCCAGCACTTCTGTGATAATTTGAATTATTGTAACAGGAATAATGATACTATGTGGTTGAAAAGACTGCTTGTGAAGCTGTTCCATATCTATACATGACAAGTGCTTTCTCTTGGTCAGCAGCAGCGCCAATGCAGATTTGAATGTTCCACTGTGATTGTACTTGTGAAAGGCACAGGTGAATTATTGTCAATAAGGAATAAGATCACATGGGTTTTTGAATTGAGATTGCTTTCTTTTAACGATTATTGAGTACAACAGTGGCTGCCCGCTTTATCAGCGTCCTGTTCTGAAAGTATTTTCATAGAAATATTAAGTTCTTTGTTGATTTAAAAACCATGAACCAAATATACCAGCTACGGATGAATCGCAGATTGTGAACTTTGAAGCAAAACAAATAATAAAAAATAGGACAAAAAGACAAAGGTACAACACTGTGTCTATAACAGCTTTAATGAAGGGGAAAGAACTATATATACCTTTAAAAGAGCAAGAGAGAGGGAAAACAATATGTTTTAACTTTATTGCATTATATGATATTAAAAATATTAAAGTAGTTTGAGAGAGGAGGATACATTTTCAGTTCTTCATGGGATTGAGTGGGCACTAAAGAGTTCTTTCGGCAAAATATGCTTGTAAATATACTTGTTGCGATTTTTCTTCAGAATCCCAAAATGCAAATATTACACTGTTAAACACATTATTTAAAAATATAATGCTGGTTGAAAACAAAATAAATACCATTGATTAACAACTTTAGTTGCTTACGGTGTGTCTGTCTTTAAAGATTTAAAAGTTATTATTCAAGCTCAATCCATCTATGAGAAAGTAAATGGGGTTGTTTTAATTCCAGAACCCGACTGCTGCAATCTTTGCTTTGTAAATGACTAAAAAAAGTGTGCATATTTTAGCCATAGTTGTGGCTCGTTCTCTGCTTTCTGGCTGTGATTTAATTCCAGTAAGCAAAATGTCTATCGCATTCATTTTCAATTTTTCAGAAATGGTCGACTCCATGAAGAAAGTGGCTGGGATGGATGTTGAGCTAACAGTTGAAGAGAGAAACCTGCTCTCCGTGGCCTACAAGAACGTTATTGGGGCGAGAAGAGCATCCTGGAGGATAATCAGTAGTATCGAGCAGAAAGAGGAGAATAAGGGTGGAGAGGACAAATTGAAAATGATTCGGGAATATAGGCAAACGGTAAGACGTGCGCTTACTGGCGTTCATGGACATCACTAGAATAATGCATTTTATGCTTTTAACCTTTACATTATCTTGTCCAGGTTGAAACTGAGTTGAAATCAATCTGCAATGACATCCTCGATGTATTGGACAAGCACCTAATCCCAGCTGCAAATTCAGGAGAGTCCAAGGTCTTCTACTACAAAATGTATGAAAGCCATGAGGTTTTCCTAAGTGAATCTAAAGTTTAATCGTATGTGACATAATGAGGTCACGGCTTTATTTATACATGTTTTAAACAGACCTTTTCTCCCTTTGATGCCTCAGGAAGGGCGACTACCACAGGTATCTCGCTGAGTTTGCTACAGGAAACGACAGGAAGGAGGCTGCAGAAAACAGTTTGGTTGCTTACAAAGCTGCTAGTGATATTGCAATGACAGACCTTCAGCCTACACACCCTATTCGTTTGGGTCTGGCTCTTAACTTCTCCGTATTTTACTATGAAATCCTCAACTCTCCCGACCGTGCATGCAGGTTCGTTTTCTTTGTGTTTTGGGGTTTTTCAATGCCTGTATCAATTTGAAATCTAGTACAGCAGACAATGAGGTTTGCGACTGTGTATCAGTCATATTCTTATATTATTTGTATGAATATGGTGCCATCTAGAGATTTTAAATAACGTGTTTGGCTACTTATCTGACAATTTTATTTTTTGCGATGTATTCCTGTTCATAATAATAATTTGTGTATCTTAGGTTGGCAAAGGCAGCATTTGACGATGCTATTGCTGAACTGGACACATTGAGTGAAGAAAGTTACAAGGACTCGACACTCATCATGCAGTTGTTACGTGATAACCTGACACTATGGACTTCAGATATGCAGGGAGATGGTAAGATGCATCATCGTTTTTTGCAGTTTCAGATGCTAAGCTTGACAAACATGTCTTTGAAACACATTGGTACATGAAGGTGACATCCTCAAAAGCTCCTCCACAAACCAAAGCTATTTTTAGAGCGATTGTTTCAGAGTGTCCCGATTTAGGACTTGTGAGGCATCTCTAATAGAAGTTAAAATAGAGGGGTCTGGCTGCTTTGAAAGTAAAATTGTGCAAGCAAAGAAAGATTTCATTTTTCTCATTATAGTGTAGTGGTTTTATGCTACGGTTTCCTTTTTTGACAAGATTTTTTTATATGTAATCTAGTGCATCCAAGATATTCATTCCTACCCCAGAAATGAGACAGAAGGCTGTATTTATTTTTGAATAGCTTTTTAAAAAGTATATAGTGACCTAGTGCACATCACTGCATTCCTGTGCAAAACCAGCAGTATAATCTTTCTCTACTACATTTCATGTCATCTTGTAATGTGTCCAAGCTCATGCCGTCCAACTTAACCCATCTTGCCTTTTTTCATCCCCACTATTTAGATTCCTAAAGGAAAATGTTAATGTCCCACAAACTTAATTTGTAAGTGAGGCCACTTTTTCCAGCACTTGCCTTTTTGTCCACAAATTGCATCACTCACCCGTCTGTAAGCTTTGTGTTGCGATCTTTGTAGCCACCAGAGTGCTATATGTGCAGCATGTCTGAAACAAACCGTTTCTGCATGATCACTGCCAGATCCTCTTTGTCCAATTGGAATGGCTGTGTTGAACCAATATATTAGAATTTGAAAAATTCTGGTATGTTGTCCTAAGAAATGTACAGGTGTCTAAGGGTATTATCCTTTGGTTTGGGAACTGAATTATGTGTGACAATTAAATGACCATATGAGATAACACTGCATTCAAATTAGACTTAAGCCAATTTGATTTTGGTTTTTTGGTTTTTTTGAGCTTGAAAATGACACATTCTATTTTCGTAACATGATAGATACATTTTATTTCTCACAGCATGTATTCAGTCCTTTACTATTGATGATTTATTAAATTTTTTTGCTTTTTATAGCATTTTATTTGGCAAACTCCTAATGCACAGGTTTTGCAAGGGTTGCAACTTGATGATGATGATGTGCGACGCATCACGCGTGGATTTCTTTAAGGGACACAATTGTGGCACAATGCAATAACAATGGCTTTGTTTCTCTGTGCACAGGTGAGGAACAGAATAAAGAGGCGCTGCAAGATGTGGAGGATGAAAACCAATGAGACAACACAGCCAATATGAGACTCCACCCCACTCCCCCTCCCTTTCCTCAGACCCCACTCACAAAGGGAGCCACCAAGCCCATCCTTATGAGTGGCACTCAACAGCTTGATGCCTCCAGTTTTCTCTCCCTTTGTTTGATTTTTAATATTATTCTGTTTTATTAGCCCTTAAATTGAAATAAAATATACCACTCATGAAACAAACTTCAAATATGATTTTTGAATGGTCAGAACTTAAGATTTCTTGGAGTTTTTTTTTTTGTTGTTGTTTTTTTTTGTCGTC
>RJVU01057378.1:1602765-1638767 GCA_003731715.1 Anabarilius grahami
AAAATTGATTTTGAGATTCCACAAGAAGGGCAGAGACTTGTAATCGTGACTTTTATTTTGAAACTGCTCCGGCTGTCATGGAAACTCCACCCTTTGTTAAAGCGTTAGCAGGAAGTTCTACTAAAAATACCCCGACGTCAGGCTAAAGAAAGGACCTGACTCCGGGCGGACAAATTTATAGTATTTCATGTATACGTCAAGGTGCCTTCGGAAACATGTCGGGACAGAGGGTAAACAACTTGTGTTCATCGCATAAACGCCCGCTGTTGGTTTTATCTTTGCTTGTGGTTTATATCAGCTCCATCAACTCAGCTCCTGTCGGCGAGCAGGATGTAGAGACTTACAACAAATACTACAATTATACCGAACTTACTGAGCTTCTTAAAAGTCTCGCCCAGAAGTACTCAAACATCGCAAATCTGACCAGCATCGGTAAATCAGTTGAGAACAGGGAGCTTTGGGTAATGAGAATCACCAAGGACCCCACTGTTGATGTGCCAGGAAAACCCAAATTCAAGTACGTGGGCAACATGCACGGAGACGAGACCGTGTCCCGACAGGTTCTGATCTACTTGGTGGAGTATCTGCTGGAGAAGTACGGAGAGGATCAGCGGGTCACAGAGCTGGTCGACAGCACCGATATTTATATCATGCCGAGCATGAACCCTGATGGATTTGAGAAGTCTGTGGAGGGGGATTGTTCTGGCAGAAATGGGGGTCGGGAAAATGCTAAAAACTTCGACCTCAATAGAAGTTTTCCAGACCAGTTTGAGGAGATACACGTGAATGCAGAAGACATACCTGAAGGCGCTGCTGTCATGAAGTGGATCCTGGAGAACAAGTAAGATCATTCACAGGTTCACAAACTTTGTGACAGAACTGCTAGAAAATCCATCCATCTTAAACCACATGAAAAAACCTGCTGCCCTTTTCCAAAACACAACTACCATCTTAAGCTAGATTTTCCATAAGGGGTTGCAGGAATCTGAGAACTGTGCCTGTAAAAGTCTTGCAAATTATTAAAATCTTCATGAATATATGTTTTTCCAATTCACCTCAGCTCTACAATATTTAATTTTTCTGAATATAGTAACGGTAACACTTAACAATACATTAACTAAAATGAGCAATGTTACAGTATTTAGTAATATTTCTTGATGTTAGTAATAAAAATACAAATGTCCATTATTAGTTAATGTTAGCTCGAGTCCATTAAATGATATTAGCACATACAACTTTTGATTTTAATAATGTATTATTTGTAAATGTTAAAATTAACATTAACTTAGATTAATACATTCCTTAGAAGTATTTTTTTATTGTCAGTTCATGTTAACTAATTGGTAGTTTTCCAGTGTTAACAAATGAACTTATTGTAAAGTGTTAAAATAATAATAATAACAATAATAATTATTATTATTATTCAGAAAAATGAAATATTATAGAGCTGAATTAGAAAAAAAATTATATTCATTAAGATTTTAACAATTTCCATGATTTTTCCAGTTGTTTGTGATTACTGGATTAGAACTTTATAGAGATTGCACTAATAATAATCTTTATGGAGTCTTAATGCAGCATTTACAAACAACTTACAGTATTACATGTACTGTAATTACATGTATTATGATTTTTATGATTATTTTTTATTATTTTTGTAGTGCAATCTCTGTAAATATATTTTTGTTCTAATACAATATTTTACTTTTCTGAATAATAAATAATAATAATTATTAAACTTTGTATGTCTGTAAAGTCTTAATCCAGTGTATGTGAAATAGATGTTAATTATAACTCCTCTGATATTCTCTGATTGCCTTTCCTAGATTCGTGCTCTCTGGGAATCTGCATGGCGGGACAGTGGTGGCCAGTTATCCTTATGATGACTCTGCGACCCATAAAGTTGAGGGCACCTATAGCAGATCACCCGATGATGCTCTCTTCAGATACTTGGCACGGGTTTACGCAGAGAATAACCCTGTTATGAAAACTGGCCAGCCGAAGTGTGAAGAAAACTTAAGTGAGACCTTCCAGGACGGCATCACAAATGGAGCAAAGTGGTATGATGTGGCAGGTATGTTGCTAACACTTATCCCCTAACCATGCTTTGAATCTTCCCCCTTTCCTTTGTTCTCTTTATCTGAATTTCGCTAGCTGAGTTTCTAGCAGTCAAGCAAATTTTCATAGGGGCTTAAAACTCTTTGTTTCCATAGTGTTGTATGAGCTTCATGAGTAATTAACCTCACTTCAGTGGTTTTGAAAAATGACTGGTTTGAATGATTTCTTTTCTGTTTCTTGCTCCTCAGAGAACATATGTAGGGGGGTAATTTCTCTAGTGTTCAGTTCAGTGGAACAGTCTTTATTTGGCTCCACCCACATCCTTCTTTACTCAAAACATTCCTTCACATATTTCCTATTGAGAAAGATGGTAATGAGTTGTGTAAACTGCCATTTGGTCACATATTGCAAATATTGACATTAATAGTAGCTGCATTGTTGTTTAAGATAGTTTAAAATTGAGGAAAGCTGGAAATTATATTTCTTAGTTTTTTGGGGGATATTTATAATGTTCTCAAACAGCACTAATTAGAAACACAGTAGTCTAGCAAGTAATCCAAAACCTGGATTGTAAGTGCACTGTTCTAGTGTTCTCTGATTACTTTCCTTACAAGTCTGTAACCTCAGTCTCTGTAGTCCGTATTCTCAGCCATCACTGTCAAACAAAAGAAATTTGATCCACAATGTTCCTTGAAGCTTGCAGGTCAGATCCATGATGTACCTTGAGACTTGCTCAGCCAGTCTAATGGTGATTAAATCTAACGTCTTGCATTTGGATTTGATTCCCTCAGCTTTTATGAAGCTGTTTGGTGTTATTTACGAAGGGAGAACCTCCTGTGTGAACACAAATTGCCGACCATCAAAACCACCTGAAATTACAACATAATAGATCCCAAAATTAAATATGACGCCCTTTTTGGCATTAAATTCCATATGCCGCATAATTCCAATGCAAATGTCACCTGATCTTTAGTTGTTTGTTGTATGATGTGTGTTGACCTCATAAGGTTTAACTGGTGTCTTAGACAGGGAGGTTGAGTCATAAAGTGATCATAACAAGAGCAGTGTATTTATTATAGTATTTATTCATATTTTGAATTAGGTTTTATCTTTTTCAGTTTCAAGTTTTAGTAATGCTTTTGTCATTTTCATCTTATTTTTATATATTTCTGTTTGGCTTTTATTTTTATTTCAGTTTTAGTATTAGTCATTTTAGTACTTCAACATTAACCTATTTTATTTCAGTTAGTTTTCAANTATTTATTGTAGTATTTTCAGATTTACAGACAGATGGACAGTACAATCACATGACAGAAACAAACACGACTACACGCACAAAAAAAAACTCCTTCAGTTAGATTCATGTTTGCAGTTAACGACAACGCCAAACACGGGCAAGGGAAGTCAAAACAGATTTTTGCCCTGCATGGAATGGATAGAGGTCAAATTGAAGACAGAGGTTAACGAAAATGACAATAAAATGACAATAAAAAAATGTAATATTAAGTTGTTTCATCATTGGTTTTTAACCATAGACTGAAAAGAGGCCTCCAAGAAGCTTAAAATGTATCTATATTACCAGAGATACTATATCTGAGTCTTTCCACATGCAGAGTGGAGGAAAGTTCTGATAACCAGATCTTGAATAGTGGCTTTGAATTTTTCTTCCACACACAGAGTATAGTGTAGGGGAATTTTACAGTTAAAGACCCAAAAGACCAGATATGATGAATAAAGACCCTGCGTCAAAGTTTAAAATACTTCTGAGAAAGCAATTCATGCTTACAAAAGTAAATGTCCAGAAGAGATGGGTGAGAAATACTGGAAATAACGTGTTCAGCACTTAAAGTGGCAGTTCTTTGAGAGGCCAATAGCCTTAGTTCAGTTTTTTTACTGAAGAATAGTTTGCAGTTTCATCAGCAGAAGCCAGCTTCAAGTCTCACAAGGAGTTCGTAGGCCGCTCTGCGTACATTCACATTTCCACAACAATTATACTCTAACAGAGTCCACTAACTACGTCATTACTTCAGGTTGAATGATTCTGATTGGCTTAGAAAAATAGACAAATTTGGTAATCTTCCACAAATGGACAGATAGTCAGAAGTGTATCTCCATTCGTCAGGATGCTGATGAGGGGACTCTGGATTTAGGTACTGGATGTCCTTTTGGGGTCATGACATGGCGTCTGCTGGTCTCAAGCAGAGTGTCAGTTGTCCACCTGTACAAAGGACCTGCACAGAACACTTTAGCGCACATACACAGATACACATGATTCGCAGCTTCGTCAAGGTTGAAGTTGATCTGAGCTCTGTTCTGAGCAGGAAACTTTCCCAAAACATACTGATAATATTTGAAAAGGAAAATAAATGCTTTAACATACGTTGAAGAAGCCATTCAAATAATTTAACAGAAAGATTAATGTTGATTAATAACTTAAAAGATATATATTGAAGAGGCAGTGGATTCCAAAATCCACCCCTTCAATAGTTTTTTTGGCAGTCATCATGCCGTACTGTATAGGCAATCAGGTAGCATGATTAAGGCGCTGCAGGGAAGCTGACCAGCTAAGAATGGCAGTCGCAGGGTCTACTGGAAGCTCACATGTATAAGCATCAGAAAGAAATTGAAAAACTTCTGACCAGAATTCACCAAGTTTTGGGCATGCCCAGAAAAGATGACCAAGAGAGCCCTCTGCGGATTCACATTTATTGCAGAGATGAGAGATAGTAGGATAGAAAGTGTTGAGTTTAACCCTAGAGTAATGCAATCTGTGCAACACCTTATACTGAATAAGCTGATGCCTAGCATTAATAGATCAGGTGTATATATTTTAAGACATTTTCCCCAGTCCTCCTCAGAGATCTTAATATCTAGTTCCTCTTCCCAATTGTTTTTCAGACGGGTAGTGGAAATATCTAGCTGACTCGTGAAAAAGTCAACAAATTTTGTAATTAACTTTGGGGTGTTGGGAACGCAAGTAAGCAATTTATGTAATTCATTATCGAACATTTTACATTTTTTAATAAAGTTTTTTTCAAGTTTTTCATCTGATATTTGTTTTATTTTATTTCAGCTTTATTTCAATAAATGAAAACAATTTTTAATAGTTTTACTTAATAGCAAAACTGCATAAGAGTTATGGGAGAGTATTATGCCGCAAATTGGTTTTCCTCTGTTTTTTCCCCCCTCTTTGTTTAAAAACTGGTCAAAGTCTGTTCAATGACCTGGATCCTGTTTCTGAGATTGTATCCAACACAGTTTAAAGATCGACAAACCTCCAGCTGCGTTTTTAAAGTTAATATTCAATCATTTTATGACAAACTCCAAGGCAGTCAATTCCTATGTTCCTCTCATGGTCCTACGTTCCTCAGATTTAAATGGCAAATAATGAACACATGATAAATGGTCTTATGTTCCCAGGGTTGGGGTTAGGGCAACATAGGTTAGCCCTGGGAACATAAGACTCTTCGAACATAGGACCCTGGCATCATTGATACACTGTCTACAGTCGGTTACGGCAGTTTAGTAGCCCATAGTGAAGGATATTTATTGCAACCTGTGGGACGTTTTAATAAGAAAGATTAACTGTGTTAATTTCTTAATCTTATTTACAAATAAACGTGCAAAAACAGGATCTCTCTTCTGTGACTAATCAGGATGTCCTCACATGTGTTTGTTTTCTGTTTAACTGTTTAAGTCAGAATAACTTATTAAGGGTGTGTGCTGACAAATGGAGGAACTAGACTTCTGACACCTTTAAACGTGCTAGACTGGTCACATATGAAAAAAACAGGAAACATGGGGCAGAGACATTTGACCTCATTCACCTATAATTACAAGAGTCAATTACCTTGTTAGGCAATGTTAGGCTTCCTCTAGCCTGCATGAATTAGCCGAACTACTTGGAAAAATACAGTTTTAAGATGATTTGAGCTAAAGAAACAGTTTTATTTGTCTTACTGAAAGATTTTAATTTGCATGACTGGAAATAGCTGCCCAGGGCGTTGCCATGATTGGCAAGTGGACTGACGTTTTACTTTAAAATTACATTGTATGAACTCAGCTTTACCTCTTACTGTTGCATGTGTATTGACCATCTGCGAAAGTCAATTCTGCAAAGAGCAGAAGTCCATGTCTTTCACAATCAAGACCTTTTCAGCTGACACATGCTTATTGCCATCTTGAGTTGCCATTAGTTTGTCCTGTGTTCAGCTGATTTTGTTGAATTTTGATGGTTTGATCTGATCTTTTAGTGAGAGATTACAGATGATGTGCTTCATCTGGTCTTCATCTCCTCACGCTCTGTGTGATACATGTAGAAATGAGTCTTCATTTATAGGCTGAGTCTGCGCTTACATTTATACATTTAGCAGATGCTTTTATATACACCGACAGTGCTTAAATGTTTTACGTTTTATCCCTGGGAATTGAACCCATAACCTTTATGTTTCCAATGCCATGGTACTGGAAAATAATTATATTTCAAATAAATGCTGTTCTTTTGAACTTTCTAGTAATCAAAGTACCCTGAAAAAGTATCATGGTTTTCACAAAAATATTAAGCAGCCCAACTGTTTTCAACATCGATAGATAGTAAGACTTTTTTTCTTAAGCAAATCAGCATATTAGAATGTTTTCTGAAGTGACACTGAAGATTGGAGTAATGCTGCTGCTTTGAAAATAGAAAAGTTATTTTAAATTGCAATAAGACTTTAAAAAAATCAGCACACATAGGTTTGGTATGTGAGGGAGTCTTCAAACGTTGGATGACCATATGTTCTACCTTAGAAAGATATGACCTGTATCTGTTCTAACCCATATCCGTCAGCTCTTTATTCTCTGAAATCAATCTTAAGATGGGTTGGAGTTTTTTTTTCTTTTTTCTTTTCAAGGATATAAAAGTAGGTTCACTTACAATGATTTCCTACCGCCCTACATTTATTACATGCTCCTAACATTAGCAACTGGTCAAATATTCTTGACATCACACCTTTTTGAAAGACTCTTTGTTTTGAGATGTTCCTCATGTTTGCAGACGCTTACAGTTTAAGTAGTGACAATCCCACTATGTCAATTCATCCCATGCCTTTGGTACACAGTTTGTCCTTACTTTTCATTAGGGGGTATGCAGGATTACAATTACCTGAAGGGGAACTGTTTGGAAATCACTATGGAGCTCAGCTGCTGCAAGTACCCACCCTCATCTCAACTCAGAACAGAATGGGACAACAATCGGGAGGCCCTGCTGGCCTACATGGAGAAGGTAGGAGAAGTTGATGTGCAAACAATGGCACCCATGGCGAGTTTTTAATGAGCCCTACAAGAATATCAGTGTGGCTTAGTTTTCAGAGTTTCTGCCTTCTGTGTTCAGATTCATATCGGGGTGCGTGGCTTTGTGAGAGCTGCCTGGAATGAAGCCCCTATCGCAGATGCTGTGATAATGGTTGAAGACAACAACCACAACGTGAGCACTACGCGCTTTGGCGACTACTATCGCCTGCTGCTGCCCGGCACCTACAAAATCACAGCTTTAGCCCCTGGGTAAGTATGGAATATGATTGAGTGCATATTTATGAAGAAAACTACACATATGCATTCAATATTCTGAGGAAAATCCCTTGATCAGTGGTCTTCATACATCTGATAGCTAGGGCTGGGTAAAATTATTGAATTTCCATTCTGTTATGATATACAGCCCAATATTGATATCTCAAAAAAGATATTTTACTCTGTGGCATTTTTGACTGGCTGTTTAAAAATGTATTTGTACAGTGTTGCCCGTCTTGCAGATATCATTGCTTTCCGCTGAACTACATAGTTTAAGCCCTGCTGTTTATTTATAAAATGAATATCAAAATTATAATAATTACAACGCAACCATTGTAGTCTAATTCGGAAACAAATTACTTGTATTAAACGGTACTTTTTAGTGAATCAAAAACATACAACATGACCAGTGTAGTCCGATTCACATGCAAATGACTCTTATGAACTAGTTGTTTTTAGTGAATCAAAAACAATCTGTAGTCTGATTTACGAACAAATTACTCTTATGAACCAGTTGTTTTTAGTGAATCAAACATAGCATGACTAGGGCTGCACGATTTGGGGAAAATGTCATATTGCGATTATTGAGGTCAATATTGCGATTGCGATATGCGATAGCGATATAATAAACAAATAGTATCATGAGTCATCTTGCTTGGTTCTCAATGAAAATGCACACACAGATTACTGATAATGCTGAAATGTGTATTTCTCAACTCAAACTAGCAACAACAACAAACAAATGCACAGTGTTTTCAAATTAAAATATTTTTACAAAATTAAATAATAACATCTTTGCATTACTGCAAACTTGTTATAATCCCATTTAAGATGTTTGTTTCTTTACTAATCTCTGGTTCAACGGGTCACAAAACTCACGGTTCGGATCAGCACAAAAAAAAAAAAATTGGGGGATGGGGGTAACTTAACTTTGCATGTATTACTTAGCCCACTTAAACTACTCTGATACCACAGCATAAACTACTAGCCTAAGTAATACATTAGTAAAGGCAAGTGAACAGACTGTAAAAAGAACAAATACTGTACACCAATTACAACAAGCATAGATAAATACTACATAAAGTTACAAATAAAGTATAAGGTCTAACTGTAGTATTAATTTTCATGCACAGAAATGTAATAATTAAATGTAAAATGACACTGGTCACTGTATACATTTTATATAGATTAATCTTTGTTAAAGCTGTGTTTTGTTGTTTGATTTACATGACAGACAACAGCAGGTATTTATAGGTTGCTGTCACTTTAAGAGTGAGACATGCACGCACACATCAGATAGATACACATCTGAATTCTCACCTCCTTCACTTAAGAAATTAACCGAAAGTGTTTACGAGAATACTTGCTGAGAGGGGTATTTTGACTGACATAATACGTGTATGTGACCATCCAAGTGCATTGAGGACGCGAAAGAGAAATCAATTTGGAGTTCGCGAGCTATAACGCGCCTCTCTCTCTCTCTCTGTGCGCGCGCGAGCCTTGTATGTATGTGCGTCATGTGCGCACCGATAACAGCGCAGTGTGCGATACCGAATTAAATCCTTTTGCCTCTTCTAGCGCGCTGGATTGGTTTTATATCTATTTAATGTGTAAACTAGCAAGACAAACACGTTCAAATGATAACCTTTCACTGCTGAACCGTGGGCCTTGGTCCGTACGGATCACGTATCAACAACGATCCGTTTAACCACAACTAATCTGGGTTTATAATCTTATAGCCAAAATATCGCCATATAACAGAGGTAGCGTTTTTTTCTTGCCACCAGTGACCGTTTGCACCGCGTCCATCTTTACGCGTTCTCTGCGCTGCACACCGGGAAAAGTCGTGACATGACCATGCGCGCCACACGTGCCACTGCCTAAACTGAAACTGACTGCTCTTCTTTTTATTAGCGGTGTATAAAATGGGCAAACAGCTCTCAGAGAATGGGTTGTCGTGTCCACACATGTATTTATTTATTTATTAAATTATTATTATTATTATTATTTTATTTCATAAAATCGCAGCATTTTGCGTCATATAATCGCACAAGCTTGACATCGCGATTGCGATTGCGATATGATTAATCGTGCAGCTCTAAGCATGACCAATAGACCTTAGTCAGGTAAGGTTAGACGCCAAATTCAATTTAACACAAATGAAAACGAGGCTGTGATGGATAAATTTACAGGCATGCAGAGTATAAAGGCCCTAGATCATGTAATTTTCACAACTTTCAAAACAGTTTTATGAGGGTTTTTTTTTTACTGAAAGTTTTTTCAGAAAGATGTTTTGTCAGCTGGACAATTGGTTTGTTGTTAAAAACAGTACAATCCTTTAAATGTGCTGTACTTCTGTCCCTCACAGCCTCATTCCTGTCCAAAATGAAATATGCTGCTGCCCTGACTAAGGTCTATGTAGTCAAATTCATGAGCAAATGACTCTTATGAGCTGATTCTTTTTTTAGGGAAACAAAACAATTCATTGCAACCAGTGTAGCCAAAACAAATTACTCTAGTAAGTCAGTACTTTTATTGAAACATTGCTTTGTATAATTTACAGTATTAGCAGAGAGAGAATTTCTTTCATGTAAGCAAAATGGACATTATATCCAAAATATACCCAAATTAATTAAAATAGAATCGAATCAAGAGATTGTGAATCAGAATTAAATAGGGAAATCTGCATCAGCACCCAGCCCTGCTAATGGCTTTTATTTATTTATTTAAACTAACAATATGCTCTGAGACTCCTTCACGTTTAAGTTTTCTTTCTGTGTGTTTTATGTTGATCTTTGTGTTTATGTAGTTACATTCCCATGTCCGTGGCTGGGGTGGAGGTGAATGAGGGAAAAGCAACTGAGCTGAACATCACCCTTGTGCCTGAGACCAATGAGAATCCGACCACCCCCTCAATCCCAGAGTCCCCCACTGACACCTCTGTGGACAGCGCCAGCACAGACAGCAGCAGCAGCAGCATCAGAAAAGCAGGAGCAGATGAAAAGCAGGACTCCAGGGTTACGATCCAGCCCCAGGACTTCCGCCATCACCACTACAGTGACATGGAGCTGTTCCTGCAGAAATTCAGCTCTGAGTACAGCTCCATCACGCGGCTGTATTCCATCGGCAAGTCTGTGCAGGGGCGTCTCCTGTGGGTCATGGAGATCTCCAACAATCCTGGTGTCCATGATTTCGGTACTTCCCACCCATTTTTATATAATTTTAATTAACACACATCTTTAGAAGTCAAACAGCTGCTAAAGTGAACTGACCACCATCTTTCCTTACCAGGTGAACCGGAGTTTAAGTATATTGGTAACATGCACGGCAATGAGGTGGTTGGTCGTGAATTGCTCCTCAACCTCATCGAGTACCTGTGTCGCAACTATGGCACTGACCCTGAGGTCACCCAGCTCGTCAACTCCACCCGTATCCACATCATGCCTTCAATGAACCCAGATGGATACGAAATCTCCCAAGAGGGTAAGGTCTTGTCAACTGTGAAAAACAGTTCATTATACACATTTTCGTCTGTATTATGATGTACTTTCTGTTATATGCATCTCTCTTTGTTCATCATTCTATTTTTACCAGTATTATAATATATAGAAATAGTTAGGCTCAAACTGTTGAATAATAACATGTAATAATAATCAAGAATAATAATAAAAATATTATTATCATAATTTTTTATTATTATTTATACAGTGCTGCTTGAAAGTTTGTGAACCACTTGCAGAATCTGTGAAAACGTGAATAATTTTAAGAAAATAAGAGGGATCATACAAAATGCATGTCCTTTTTTATTTAGTACTGTCCTGAGTAAGATATTTTACATAAACAATGTTTACATAAAGTCCACAAGACAAAAAAATAGCTGAATATATAAATAACCCTGTTCAAAAGTTTATGAACACTTGATTCTTAATACTGTGTGTGGTTACCTGGATGATCCACGACTGTTTTTATGTTTTGTGATGGTTGTTTATGAGTCGCTTGTTTGTCCTGAGCAGTTAAACTGCCAAATATTCTTCAGAAAAATCCTCCAGGTCCCGAAAATTCTTCTGTTTTCCAGCATCTTTTGCGTATTTGAACCCTTTCCAGCAGTGACTGTATGATTCTCAGATCCATCTTTTCACACTGAGGACAATTGAGGGACTCAAACACAACTATTAAAAAAGGTTCAAACATTCACTGATTATTCACATTTTCAAAGATTCTGCAAGGGGTTCACAAACTTTCAAGCAGCACTGTATAATGTTTCTCCCTCACAGACATCAAAACTAAATAATAATAATAAAAGTTAAATAATTAAATAATTTTTTTCTGTCTATGTGGGAGCAACATAACTATGGGAACATAATGGCATGTTTTAGTAATAATGTAAGTAATAATAATTTATTATCATTAAGATTATTATTTGTTAATTTCAATGATAGTAATACATTTATGTATTTTTTATATTATTTAATTTATTTTCTGTCTGTGGGAACAACATCACAACATAATGGCAACCATGTTTCAATAATAATAATAATAAATTATTACTATTATTATTATTCAATTCATTTAATTTATAAAACACATTTACATTTATTTTATTTATAAAACACTTTTAAAATCAACCTTGGTTGGCCAAAGTGCTGTACATAAAATAGACACAAACTCACAAAGAAAAAAAAAAAACGAGACATTTTTTTTATTTTTAATTATTTTATTTTTTTCTGCCTGTGTTGGAGCATCATTATAACTGCAGGACGATGGCAACGTAATGAAAACATTGCCTTTTGTGCAGGAGATATCGGTGGCATCCAGGGACGTAACAACACTAATAACTATGACCTGAACCGTAACTTTCCTGACCGGTTCAACCTTGTCACAGATCCCAGACAGCCAGAGACCATTGCTGTTATGAACTGGGCAAAGAGCTACCCATTTGTGTTGTCTGCCAACCTTCATGGAGGTAGGTCCTAATTTATAATGGTGCTGTTTGATTAGAAGCGTGCTAAACACAGAGAGATAACCTCTAGATAAATCTCTTATCAGGCTCTTTGGTGGTGAACTATCCATTTGACGATAATCTAGAGGATGTTGTCAGATACAGCAAGTCCTCAGATGATGCCGTATTCAGGATGTTGGCTCTCACTTACTCTCAGGTGAATATCTGTCTTTGTGTTTTCTGTAAAAACAAATGACTTTAAGCATATTTAATCATTAAAAGTTAAATTAATAGCCAGTAAAACATTCTTTTTTTTTTTTCTTTTTTTTTCAGGAAAACTCTCAAATGCATGACGGTCACCCCTGTAAGGAGCTGAATTCGTACAATGAATATTTTCAAGATGGCATCACCAATGGTGCTGCATGGTACAACGTCCACGGTGAGCACTAGCTTGTGGGGGGAAAAAATGAATAACTAGAAAAGGAAAGTTCAAGACAAACCTTTGAATGTTGACATACTGACAGACACTTGACAAATGGACAGACAGCCTAAAATAATATCCAGAAAAAATGTGTATAAAAGTGCTTTAATAAGAAGTAAATATAAACTAAATGTGCATTTTTTTCCCTCAGGAGGGATGCAGGATTGGAACTACGTCAACACTAACTGTTTTGAGGTGACCATTGAACTGGGCTGTTACAAATACCCACCAGCGGCAGACCTGCCGAAGTACTGGGAACAAAACCGCAAATCACTTCTGCAGTTCATCCATCAGGTCAGTCTGGCTGTTTCTTTCTCATTTCTTTTTTCCACCTCTATCCTGCTACATACCATATAAAATTATTTGTTGGATATCCAGGTCCACCGTGGGATAAAAGGAATGGTGATTGACGGCAAAGATGGATCTGGCATCCCCAATGCGACAATCACTGTGGACACAATCAGTCACTCCATCACATCCAACATTGCAGGAGACTACTGGCGCTTACTCGTCCCAGGAAAATACCTTGTGAATGTCTCTGCCCAAGGGTACTTTAATTTTCTGCACTAATTGTGGCCTAAAATTTAACCCTAAAATTATTTTTTTTCCCCCAACATATTGAAGCTTACAGAGGCCTTTAAATAGGTTGTGATCTGCTTTTTTATATATATATATATATATATTAGGGCTGTCAATAGATTCATTTTTTTTTATCGCGATTAATCGCACACTTATCGTGAAATTAAGCATACACCATTTATCTTGTTTAACACGTCCATTTTACCATCATTGCCTATATCAAACGAAGTAAACTATCAGATTGAAGTGTGATTTTTCACAAAACTGTATTTTTCAAGGTAAATTTAGATGTCTTTCCAAAAAAGGACACCAAATTATATGATTTAATATAATTCATACATTTATGTACACCAAAGCACCCATTAAAAAAATCAGGTTTTTAGCTATCTAATAATAGTTTTCAGATACAGAAATTGAACAAAGTAATCAAATATAAAATAACTGCATAAAAATGAATTTGAATAAGTAAATAAAGATGAAACATTAAGTTACAAAAGCTATTCAGTCAAGAGTGATTTCTTCGTGTTTTTTCTTTTGATTAACATTAAACACACAAAACAGGAATATTAGACTGCTGTCCCTTTAAGACATAATTCAAAGAGACTGATACACATACGCTGTCTGTCTCGTTTTTCTCTTAAGACATAACCTACTATGTTTGTTAGAATACTCGCTAAGATGGGCATGTTGACATAATTTTGCCCGTTTAGGTGCAAGACTTGAAAGAGAATTTGCGCGTGAGTATTTGCTCGCTGTGACGCGGCTCTCCATGAACGCGCTTCGGATGAGCGCACACACAAATCTCCTCACAGAGCGCGCGAGCTCTCTTTAGCGTCGTGGTTTAAATGAGTTTAGTTTAAACAAAGATAGCAACGTGAGATGTTCAGGTCTCACCTGCGCTCGAGAGCTATCAAACACCCGGGTGATGACGGCGTAAATGACTGGGCATAGAGCTTTCGGCACGTCATTCATTGAACATTTGTTTACAGTGACTGTTTTGTCCATGTTCTTTTGATCATCGCAGTTGTAATGTATTGGGAAACTAGAATGCACATCCATCGACTGAAACATATTAGCCGAATCCGTCTGTCTGTTTTGCACGTTGTTTTCAACAAACCCTATTATAAATGCGTCGTCAGATTTGGGATGAACCGCGGTGCAAGCGCATGCCGAACGGGAGGGCTCCCTCTCTTCAGTTACAATGACAGAATATGACAGAGAGTTCGTGTTTTAAAGCGAAATGGACACTGGAATGAATAATTCTCTCTGCCATCTCTGATATAATCATCATGGATCATCTAACTGCGTGACGTAAATTACGTTATGACGCAATTTCACATGCTTCCAAAATTTATTTTGCGTTAAATATGCGTTAAAATATTTTAACGCGTTAAGGATTTTGAATTAATCGCATGCGTTAACGTTGACAGCCCTAATATATATATATATATATATATATATNTCTTAACCATACTCTCTCTCTATATATACAGCTGTATTTATATATTATTTGAAAGAAGTTTTCTGCTCACCAAGGCTGCATTTATTTAATAAAAAAATACAGTAAAAACAGTATGATTGTGAAATATTATTACAATTTAAAATAACTTTTCTATTTGAAAATATTTGAAAATGTAATTTATTCCTGTGATGGCAAAGCTGAATTTTCAGCATCATTACTCCAGTCTTCAGTGTCACATGATCCTTCAGAAATCATTCTAATATGCTGATTTGCTGCTCAAGAGACATTTATTGTGTACAACTGTACAAAATATTTGTTTACAATATTTTTTTTTTTCAGGATTCTTTGATGAATAGAAAGTTCAAAAGAACAGAGTTTATTTGAAATATAATCTTTTGTAACACTATAAATGTCCTTACTCTTACTTTTGATCGATTTAATGCATCTTTGCTGAATAAAAGTATAATTTCTTTTATTTCTTTAAAAAAATAAAATCTTACTGACTCCAAACTTTTGAACGATAGTATATAATGTTACAAAACCTTTTATTCATCAATGAATCCTGAAAAAAGTATCACAGGTTCCAAAAAAAATATTAAGCAACACAACTGTTTTCAACATTGATAATAACTGAATATCAAATCATCATATTAGAATGATTTCTGATGGATCATGTGACACTGAAGACTGGAGTAAAGAAATTCAGCTTTGCATCACAGAAATAAATTATATTTTAAAGTATATTAAAATAGAAAACCATAATTTTAAATTGTAATAATATTTCACAATAATATTGTTTTTTCTGTATATATTATGAAATAAATGCAGCCTTAATGAGCATAAGAGACTTCGTTCAAAAACGTTAAAAATAGTAATGTTTCCAAACTTTTGATATTTATATTTATATTTACTTATTAAGCCACTTTTTGCAATGTAAATGAAATGCTTTACCTATCTGCAACAATTATTTTAATATATGGACACTTTCTCAGCAAATACAAATATGTACAATTAGTTTAGATAAATTGTTGTATGTATTTATGTTTTCATTTTTTCTTTGTACATAAGACTAAATTACTGACACTTTCTCTACCATCTTTTTAGCTACTCCTCAGTTAGTACCCATGTCACCGTGCCTAAGGAAGGAGTGGAGATTGTTAATTTCACATTGACCCGGATTCATAGCTACACAAATGGACAGATGACTGAAGACACAACCCCAATTCTGGATCCCAGTGTGGAGGAGTTCCAGAGCCTTATCAAGCAGCTGTCAGTTGAATCCGGTCTGGACAAGCTGATCAAGGACACTCCCACCCAGAGCAGCTTCCGTTATCGACGGTACAGCGAAGTTTCCGAGTTCCTGCGCGGACTCACCCTGAACTTCCCAGAGATTACCTCGCTCCACAGGTAGAGCTCTTTAAATGCATCTCACAAACGTTCGACGTGTTGGATTCAGTGTTTACAAACTCTGTGATCATGAGGGACCTTAAACACAAGTTCTCTGGAGAGCTGTTCACACATGTGTGCCAAGCCTTTCCCTCAGAGAACACCTGTTAAATTGAACAAAAGCATGAGTCAGTTTATCAGATATCTGCAGACAAGTCTGAACCGAATCCTGTGTGTTTCTGTGACCATAAACCCTGAAGGGTGAAAAGTTTCGGAATGAGAGAGATTAATGCCTCTGCATTCAGTACACGATGAAGTTACTGTGTGAACTGTATTATTTGTCTCGTTGTAGCTTATTAGTCCCAGAAGTTATTTTTGAAAGTTTGTGCTGAACCAAGTTTATAGTCTCAAAATTTAAATTACCAGAGAAGAGGTAAGTACAGTACCGTTCAAAAGTTTCGGGGTCAGTAATATTTTTTATTTTTTTTTATTTTTTTAATGATAGAAATTAATACTTTTATTCAAAAAGGATGTATTTAATAGAAAAAAAAGTGACAGTAAAACTTTTTATAATTTTTTTTCAAATAAATGCTGTTCAAAAAATCCTGAAAAAATGAATCATGGTTTTTACAAAAATATTAAGCAGCACAACTGTTTTCATCATTGATATTAATAAGAAATGTTTCTTAAGCGCCCAATCAGCATATTAGAATGATTTCTGAAGGATCATGTGACAGTGAAGACTGGAGTAATGATTTTGATGACTTTGCCATCACAGGAACAACTTACATTTTAAAATATATTAAAATAGAAAACGTTATTTTAAATTGGAAAAAATATATCACAGTACTACTGCTTTTACTGTATTTTTTATCAAATAAATGCATCCTTGAAGTCTTCTTTCAAAAACTTTATAAAAGCTTACTAACCCCATACTTTTGAACGGTACTCTAGGTCCAATGGTAATTTTAGCATTTGGTTTGTAACAGTTTGTGTCAGTTTATAATAGTTTATGATAGATTAAGATATGTAACTGAAGTAAAACAATTTGTAAAGTCAAACACAGTGATGTGATATAAATATTTTTTCCCCCTATGAAGTCTTGGTCAGAGTGTGGAGTTCAGAACTATCTGGGCTCTGGAGATCTCCAACAACCCTAAAGTCCAAGAACCATCTGAGCCCAAGATCCGGTTTGTGGCAGGTATCCATGGTAACGCCCCAGTGGGCACAGAGCTGCTTCTGGAATTTGCTGCCAGTCTCTGTATTAACTATGGCAAGAATGCAGCCATCACCAGGGTGAGTTAGTTTTCTTGTGCAAAAGTGACCCCCTTGATTGTCACAGTATGATCAGAGGATCCCAACCAGGGGTGCGTTTCCCAAAGTTTCTGTCGCGACAAACACAATTCAACGGATGCTTTTGGGAAACACACCCCAGGATTAAGGAAGCCGTTTAAATGATCACCTCAGTTCCACTGGGCATAAAAAGCGCTATTTAGGAACATGATGTTTTGGGTTCAATACAACTTAAACTATCTATAAAAATTAACCCTATAAAACCTGCTGTATACGCAAATCTCTAAGGCCTCTAAATTATCAACATGATCAAAACCTTCTATCGTCTGATTAATTGTTCAGACTTTTTATCAAGTAAAAGATGTTTTTTGTTTTTGTTTTTTTTTTAAACAAAAACAAAAAAAACAATCTCTTTTCAAGTCATGGTAGTCTGCTATACGGTTATAAAGATCCAATTAATTTACATCACATGCTATCAGAATTTCATCTTAATTTTTGGCAATATAAACTGTATATTTTGCTCAATTTTGGGATTCTGAATAAAATTGAGTTGTTTTTTCCCTCCTTGAGTATGAGCTTTATATTCTCAATATATCATACTGTATGTGCCATAAAAGAATGATGTATCAGATATGATACAAAACCACAACAAAAAAAAACACATATACAGCACTTACCCTATAGACTTCCATTGTAAGTCCCATTTTATGTAGATTTCACCCCAACTACAAGTCAAAATCATTTTCTGTGCTAACCGACAGCATTGGTGGCATTGATTACCACAGGAAATTACTTTAAAACCTCACCTTTTTTATCATAAATAATTTAAATTTAAATTTTATTGAAACCAAACTGAATTATCCTTTGAATGTAAGTACACGAACATTAATCTGTTCCTCACATGCCCTCTCTCATATTCTCTCTACTGTCTTTAGCTCATAAATGAGACCAGAATTGTTATCCTGCCCAGCATCAACCCAGATGGACGTGAGCTGGCGAAAGAGAAGGACTGCAGCTCCACTGTTGGCATGACCAATGTTCACGGCAAGGACCTTGACAGTGACTTCTTCGGTGGGATGGCATTCAAATTATACCTTACCTTCTATTTCTAATGTGTGTGTCAATGACAAGAGTCCACTGCTTAGTCTACAAGACAGCTGACTATTTATGTGTCAATGTGTAGGTAATGCATCTCAGCGTGCTGCAGAGCCGCAGCCAGAGACACGCGCTGTGATGGATCTGATACAGGAAAGGGGCTTCACTCTCTCTGTGGCTCTGGATGGAGGCTCCGTTTTGGTCACTTACCCATATGACAAACCAGTGCAATCTGGTATGTTTTGACTCATCCTCTGTTTTATGAAATTACACATTTGTTGCCTCTGTGTCCTGATTCATTTATTTGTTTTTTTTCCCCCTTGCTTCTCACAGTTGAAAATGATGATACGCTGAGATATTTGGCTACTGTGTATGCAAACCACCATCCTACAATGCACTTGGGCAATACTGGATGTCCAAACAGCAGCCAGAGTATGCTGATTTCCATTCATACTTCAAGTTTTTAAAACAACAGTTTATCTTTTCAGTAACAAGAAAATGCTCCGCATGCTCAGTGAACAATTTCGGAGCCCCCGCTCTGTTAAATTTATAGGTAGAGGAACCATTTTTAGGTTAATGTTATAAATTATTTAAATTCCGTCTTTCTTCCTGTTCCCCCAGTGGGCAGCATCCCTGATGGTGTCCTTCGAGCAGCAGAGTGGCACAGTCACATGGGAAGCATGAAGGTAGTTCACAAACTAAACTCAAGTCGCTGAAACCCCCTCGTACTGGCCCTGACACACATTAATACCGCTTATCAACTGGTTTTGCATCAGAAACCAGCATTGTGCTAAAACTGTGGATTATACAAAATATAAAAGGCCTTTAAAATATTGAAACGTTTACATTAAAATGTATTTATATTATTATGAAGTGTTATAACAATACGCAATTATCAACAATTATTAATATGACATGTCCCTTGAATTTTATTCTTAGTTGTTACGACCCATGACCAAAATAACAGCTCGTTAACTTAATTAAATCAAATAATGTACACGGACCGAACACATGAATGAGTCACAGACACTTGTTGCGGGTTTTTAAGACGCCAATCGCCTTCATTTACTTATAGCAAACAAAACAACTCAAACAATACATAATCACAAACATTTACAAACATGATCTAACGAATAACAACAAAAGAAACAACAGTAAACAGGTAGGGCAGCTAGGGAAACAAAGAACGCCTGTCTACAGCTGCTCTCACCAGCAGTTCTTACCTGACTCCCGGCAAAATAAAACAGGTGAATCTTCCGGGCCTCTGCTTCCCTCGCTATGCTTACTAAATCAACAAACAGTGAACTAATAATTAAATCCACTACCCGTTACTGATTAAATAATATAAAGAAATATTCACAAAGAAAAACACATGTAAAATAGAGCAACGAAAGCACCAAAAAGACAAATTAAACTGATAAAAAAATAAGAACTAAATCGCTCCAGAGAAGCAATAAGAGCGGCGGGGAAGTGAACAAAGGGAAACGAAGAGAGATCCATTGTTGCCGCCAACACCTATTTATGCGGAATCCCCGATGACGTCACTCTGCTTCCACAGATTGAAGATACCCCCCACAACGCCACCTAAAGACTTAAAAAAATAAATTACGCAGATATACGTAACATTAGTGTATGCTACCATGGTAGTCTATGGTAGCATAGACTACCATTCAAAACGTTGGGGTTTGTAAGATTTTTAAAAATATATTTTAAAGTAGGCTTTTATATAATGCTGCATTTATTTGATCAAAATACAGTTGAAAAAAACCCCTGTAATATAGTGAAATATTATCGCAATTCTAAATAAACGTGTTCTATTTCAAAATATTTTTATATGTAATTCAGTAAATTTTCAGCATCATTACTCCAGTCTTCAGTGTCACATGATCCTTCAGAAATCATTCTGATGTGCTGATTTGGTGCTCAAGAAACATTTCTTATTATTATCAATGTAAAAAATAGATGTGCTCTTTAATATTTTTGTGGAAATCATGATAATGTTTTTTTAGGATTCTTTGAATATAAATTTCAAAAGAACAGAATTTTTTTCATTTTAATCTTTTGTTACATCATAAATGTATTTACTGTATTTTGCAAAAATGTGTTTTATAAAAAAATCTTACTGACCCCACGCTTTTGAATGGTAGACATGTTGTTTAAATTCTGAACAAAATTAAACTATCGGTCTAATATCGGACTAAAGAATTTGTGCCAAAAATACCATAAAGTTTGATTGGTCAAGAACAAAAGATATGGGAAGTATTTTGCTATTCTGAATTCATTATTTGCACTAAGCATTGCTTTTTTCACTGCTCTCCACAATCCAATCAGAACTGACCAGTAACCCATTTTTTGGGTCATTACTAACTAGTTGACAGCCATTTTTAAATCTTCCCTGATTACTCTCTCTCCATGTTGTAGGATTTTAGTGTGGACTTTGGTCACTGTCCCGAGATCAATGTCTACACCAGCTGCTGCCTGTTCCCACCGGCTGAAATGCTGCCCATGCTTTGGGCCGAGAACAGGAAGTCTCTTCTGAGCATGCTGGTTGAGGTCAGTCTGTTGTCCTCTCTGCCTCTCCGTTCATCACCCTCCACTGAATCTCAGCTCTTCCTTGCTGAAGCTGGTTCTTCTGTTCTAGGTACACAAAGGGGTTCGTGGAGTTGTGAAGGATAAGAACGGTAAGCCCATCGTGGGTGCTATAATAGTATTGAATGGTGGGGTTCGAGTCTTCACCAGTGAGGGAGGATATTTCCATGCTCTTCTGGCGCCTGGTTTACACAACATTGAAGCGGTGGCTGTCGGCTACCAGCAGCAATCCCAGAAGGTGAGTTTGTATTGTTTTGGTTTATTCTTTTTTGTTTGTTGTATTTTATATATATTTATAATACAGAATATTTAGTTTACATTAACCAAATGTTATAATATACAATGCAGTATATTAATGGAGATTTAATTGAAATTAGTTGAATTGTCTAATAATTATGGCTGTCAAGTGATTAAATTTTAATCTAATTAATTACACAATGTGGCGATTAATTAATGTAATTAATGCAATAACTGCGAAATAGGCTTTCAACAACCATGAGGGTGAGTAAATGATGACAGAATTTTAATTTTGAGTGAACTGTACCTTTTTTAATGTTTTTTTTATTAATATGGAATTTTTTTTAATACTCTAAGAAACTGCCAGTAGGTGGCGGTAAAGTAAGTCATTGAGTCATTCAATCATTCAATTCATTCAAACAGCTGATTCATTCAGGAATGAAGTAAATTACTCTCTTTATGAATGGGCCATTGAATCATTGGTTCACCCAATTGATTCGCTCAAAATGCTGATTCATTTAGAAATGAAATGTCGCTGTGTGTTGCTCAGAGATGCACAGCAGTTCTGCTCTGGCTTTATAGATAATATTTTCCTTGGCAAAATTTAGCAAAAGAAGAAATGTTGTGTCTAAAATATAACACAATATCAACTTCTTATTTATTGAACTGTATAAAATCAATATCATATTTGCACTCGTGCTATTCGGGGACAAAAACAGCACTCGTGTGATATTGCTTAACTATGTCATATAAATATGAGACGACGACTCAAACAGGAGCATTTTTATTTGATTATTTAAGATATATTTGTAATACAGAACATTTAGTTTAATCTATCCAAACTGTATAATAAGGAAATAGTTTAATTAAAATGCACTTGATTATCTAATAATATACTATACATTTTAAATGAGAAATGCTATCCATGCATACATTTTTTTCACTGTTCCTGTTGGTCTTTTCAGGTGTCTGTGTCACCATTTGAAGCAGCAAGTTCCATTATTATTGAGTTTGACATGGAGAACGATATTTTTGGCCTTCCAAGAGAATTAGTGGTGGCAAGTGCAGGTAGGCAGATCAAAGGCTAGTTTTGCCAAAGCGAAAGTTCTATATTTTGATTGTCAATGCAGTACTCGCCAACCATTTTTTAAAATACTGTCTTTTTCATTACTCAATCCCCCAGCTGCTGCAATGACGGCCCTGGTCGTGACAGCCTTCATCATCTGGTGTGTCTGCTCAGCCAAGTCCAACAGACAAAAGGACGGATTCCATCGGCTACGGCAGCACCGGGACGACTATGATGATGAGATCCGCCTCATGTCTATGGGCTCCAAAAAGTCTCTGCTGAGCCACGAATTTCAAGATGAGAGCGAAAGTGACGAGGATACGCTATACACCAATAAACTTTAAGATCTTCTCATCCTCTGATTCTGTCCACTGCCTGCAGGGCCAGTAGAGGGCGCTCAACGGCCAGCAGCATTATTGTCCAAACTATTGAAACCCCCGAGAACCACAGCGGGATGCACTTTAATGCCCAGTTGAAATCGGGCAAGCGTTTTGCACCATAGTGTATGCAACTAACCACTGCTCTCAACCAGCCTGCTTAGTTTTCTGGGTCTGTATAATACTGGTCCTCTACCCTTTATAAAGGAAATCGAACAGCTAGAATCCATCTCAACAGGATTATGAAACACTGTGCCTTTTTAGATTAGAGGTTGCATGGTCGCTGCAGTTGTGAGGATGACAATTTTATAGTGTAAATGGAAATTTGTTCCCCTTTTTTCTGTGACCCGGGTCAAAGTTTCAATTGTTTCATTTACGAATCTGGCTTCATTATAAGTTTGTTATGAGTAACAGACTGCTGCCATACAGCAAGCAAAATGGCCCAAATATTTTACATTTTGCTGTTATTCATCCAATTAAGGTATTTCATGCAAGTATGTGTAACAGATTCTTACAGTAGCATTAAATGTCTCAGCCTGTGAGATATTTATTGTCAAAGAGGTTTTCGAACATACTAAATGTAGATATTTACATTAAGCAATTTATCACTACCATTGCACATTACTCATAAAGGTGAAGCAATTGGTATATAGCAGGTAAAACTCATGCTCATACTTGTTTACTGCGTTCCTATTTCTCTTCTGTTTGGTGAAACATTAATAATAACTCCGCAAAGACATGATAGTGTTTAGTCAGTGTGTCTGTTATTATTTTGTCTAAATGTGCACTCTTGAAAATGTCCCTGTTTTATTTTTAAAAAATGTTTTTTTTTTTTTGTTGTTTGTTTTTACATCCGTCCAATGAAAAGTTTTATTTTCCCCCCACTCTCAAGCATCCCAGAAAGATCAGAATAAAAAGTGCTGTCATTACTTCATTCATGTAGTTGACATATTTTAATGTTATTTACAATTCAGGATTAATGAAAAATATCCATTGTATATCTAGGCATCAGCCAAGGTGGAAAGTATGCTGTATGTCTGCATCCTACATCTCTTCCTTAAAACTATTCAAATATCGATGAGCATTTGGAAACATGCATATTGCTTCTTTCTTGGTCTCTTAGTTTGCGTGTATATGACTAGATGCGTTGAAGCACCGCAGTATGTTTCCTGCATGACAGGATGAGGCTTTGTCCTCGTTACAGAGAAAAACCAGCAGAACACTCTGTAAGTACTGCTTTAGCTCTGAGAAATGTATGAATCATTGAGTCACTCTTTGTTCTACCCTCTAAAAGTTAAAAGTAAGGATTTGGATGGAGAAAATGAGGGTCGGTGGGGCTTTGCTCATGATTTAAAAAAAGAAAAGAAAAGCAACAAGCACCCTATTAAAATTTAATTGAGGATACATGTTTTTATTTATATTTCATATCATTCTGTGCCAGATTGATCATTCATACAGGTGGAAGAATTTTTTTTTTTTGTTTTTCGTTGGTCTCATTACCAACAAAATCTTAATTTAATTTGGCTTGATGTTGATTGTCATGCTTGAATGTAAATTTCTGGGTGTGTTTGAACAAATATGTCTAACTTTTCTATGTTTGTGCTGATGTTTTTTTTTGTTTGTTGTTTGTTTGTTTGTTTTTATACAACAATGATTGTAGATATTGAATTGTTGCCAACTATATGTAAATTACACAAGTGCAATTTCTATCAAGAGTGAAAGAACTGCACAAATAAACCTGTTTATGTGTATTGAATGGTGAATGGTGTGTAATTAAATGAGATGCAAATAAAGATGAAACTTTGTTCTGAATATGTGCTTTTCTTTAATATGATCATGTTTTAATGCAGTTATGCAGTATTTTTAGTGATTAAGTGATGTCAAACGATTAATCGCATCCAAAATGAGTTTTTGTTTACTTATGTATATATAAATACACACACATGCATGTATATATTTAACAAAAATATGAATTTATATTATATATATAAATATACATGTAAATATTTCTTAAGTATATTGTCATCTAATGTCAAGTGTGCACAAACACAAAAATAATTTGCTGTGGTTTCCAGGAGCTCATACATGCATATATAACACGAGAATAGACAGAAAAAATAAATAAGTAGGATTAAAGGTGCTACAGAGGATGTTTTATTTTATACATTTTTGCAATATTACTTGAAACTGTCTTTACTAACTGATAAAAGACTATTTATTAGGTGCACTGAAAGGAATAATATCAATATACATCATCTGTGCACGAGGTAGGGCCTTAAAAACATCAGCCAATCGTTTGTGTGATGCAGTGATTGACAAGCCAGAGGGCCAATCGTTTATGCGATGATCACACAAACGATTGGCTGATGTTTTTAAGGCCCTACCTCGTGCACAGATGGTGTATATTGATATTATTCCTTTCAGTGCACCTAATAAATAGTCGATTATCAGTTAGTAAAGACAGTTTCAAGTAATATTGCAAAAAAGAATAAAACAAAACATCCACTAACACCTTTAAGAATTAAAAATAATAAAAAATATACCTACATCTAGAGTACGCAGACTATTATATAATATTTATATAATACATTATTATATTATATAAGAGAAACTGAATATATTTATACGTGTTTAATGTGCTTGTATTTTAAACTATATTTTCAAATAAAGATAAATTACAGGGGAAAAAGTGGAAGTGCTAAAGCAGAGCAAACCACGTGGGGGCGCTGTGACGACAGAGCGCAGCGCAGAGTGCAGTGAAGTGCTCTTGCTCTAGTCTCCGCCTCTGCCAGCACCACCGCGGATGACGTTGAACAACAAAGATGGCAGGAGGAAACAGCAACTATTGGGAAGGTGAGGTGGCAAAGCGTTACAAATTCCACTTGACCAAAAGCTTTATTGCGCTTTGTGACAGCTCTCGCCAATTCCTAGTTCTGAAGAGTCTTTGGTAACGTTTTCACGGAAGCGCAGCCAGGTTACCACATTAACTATCTCCGTTAGCATTAGCTCGCTAGTCCGCAGAAACGTCAGTGCTTTCGATTAGCCCGAAAACCTGAGGAATACAGCGAAATATATTTCACTCAACAATTGTCTGATGTCTTTCAGTTTATACAGACTTTCGGTACTTAATGTACCACGAACATATGTAATCTTTCAGAAAAGTTACACAACTGTTTGTATATGAAACTGATACGAGCTTTTACACCAAAATAGAATAAACTCATGGCCTGTGTTTTAAAATCAAGCAAGCTTCCTTCCTAGGCAGCACTTTTGGGCTTCATATTCGCGTTTTGAATGTTCGTAGTCGCCTGTGATGCCTAAAACACGTGACAGCAGTCAGACACTGTAGATACTAATGACAATAAATGGCATCTGTCAAGGACCAGGTAGACTGATATGAATGTTTTTTATGAATAACTACTAACTGAAGTTCTCAGTGCAATTCTATTAATTTTTCTAATATAATTTGTCATCTAATGTAAACATAAACTGCCACTAACTAACTGCAAGTGCATATTGATTGATGTGTGTTGTCATTTTGTAGTTTTACATTTTATGAATGTATGACATCATTTACTGAATGCTGATAATGTAATCTTTATGATTTTGCACATTGACAGACCTGCGGAAGCAGGCGAGGCAGCTGGAGAACGAACTGGACCTGAAGCTGGTGTCTTTCAGCAAACTGTGCACCAGTTACAGCAGCTCTCGGGACGGTCGTAGAGGAGACAGGTGGGACGTCACTGTGGTAGCTCATTCAAAGAATGTGAAGTTTTCTAGATATCATTATGAGGATGGTGGTGGTAATAACATGGTTCTCTTCTCTCTGTTTCCAGTAGTTCGGATACAACACCTCTGCTCTGTAACTCCACTCAGGACAGAATGTTTGAGACCATGTCAGTGGAGATTGAGCAGCTACTTGCGAAAGTAAGAACTATGTAATGCCATGCTCCAATATTAGGTGCAGTATTGCAATACACAATCTCCCATCTTGATCTTCATGTATATTAAACTATTGACTGACGATAAGAATTTGTCGGTTGATCCTGATATCAAGAGGAAAGGGTGCCACTATATATATTCAATACCACTTCATGATAACAAATATTAATGATAACATCTATTCTTATTCTTTCTTGCAATTTAAAGCTGACAGGGGTGAATGACAAGATGGCCGAGTATACGAGCACACCTGGAGTAACGTCTCTGAACGCTGCTCTAATGCACACTCTTCAGAGGCACAGAGACATCCTACAGGCAAGTTTCTTTTCGTTTATAATCTCTCTTTTCATGAAACAATCTGCCTGTCCAACTGTTATTATACATGTATGTACACTATTGTTTAAAAGTTTATGGTCAGTAAGTTTTTTATTTATTTATTTATTGAAAGAAATTAATTACATTATTCAGCAAGGATGCATTAAATTGATCAAAAGTGGAAGTACTTTTGTTTAATGTTACAAAAGATTTCCATCTCAAATAATTGCTGTTTTTTTTTTTTTCATCTTCATCAAAGAATCCTGAAAGAAATGTATCACAGCAAAAATATTAAGCACCACAACTGTTTTCAACATTGATAATAATAAGAAATGTCTCTTGAGCAGCAAATCAGCATATCAGAGTGATTTCTGAAGGATCATGTGACACTGAAGACTGGAGTAATGATGCTGAAAATTCAGCTTTGCCATCAAAGGAACGAATTACATAAAATGTTTAAATCGTTATTTTAAAAGTTTTTATAATTTGACAGTTTTACTGTTTTTACTGTATTTTTAAGCAAATAAATGCGGCCTTGATGAGCATAAGAGACTTACCGACCCCAAACTTTTGAACGGTAGTGGATTTACTGTATATACAGTATCTCACAGAAGTGAGTACACCCCTCACATTTTTGTAAATATTTTATTATATATTTTCATGTGACAACACTGAAGAAATGACACTTTGCCACATTGTAATGTAGTGAGTGTATAGCTTGTATAACAGTGTACATTTGCTGTCCCCTCAAAATAACTCAACACACAGCCATTAATGTCTAACAAAAGTTTCTGCGGACTAATGACTCACAAAAGTGAGTACACCCCTAAGTGAAAATGTCCAAATTGGGCCCAAAGTGTCAATAATTTGTGTGGCTACCATTATTTTCCAGCACTGCCTTAATCCTCTTGGGCATGGAGTTCACCAGAGCTTCACAGGTTGCCACTGGAGTTCTCTTCCACTCCTCCATGACTATATCACGGAGCTGGTGGATGTTAGAGACCTTGCGCTCCTCCATCTTCCGTTTGAGGATGCCCCACAGATGCTCAATAGGGTTTAGGTCTGGAGACATTCTTTAGCAAGGCAGTGGTCATCTTGGAGGTGTGTTTGGGGTCGTTATCATGTTGGAATACTGCCCTGCGGCCCAGTCTCAGAAGGGAGGGGATCATGCTCTGTATGTCACAGTACATGTTGGCATTCATGGTTCCCTCAATGAACTGTAGCTCCCCAGTACCGGCAGCACTCATGCAGCCCCAGACCATGACACTCCCACCACCATGCTAGACACACTTGTCTTTGTACTCCTCACCTGGTTGCCACCACACACGCTTGACACCATCTGAACCAAATAAGTTTATCTTGGTCTCATCAGAACCACAGAACCAGTATGAGAGAGTGAGATCGATAACACCAAATTTAACACACCTGCTCCCCATTCACACCTGAGACCTTGTAACACTAACAAATTACATGACATCGGGGAGAGAAAATGGCTGATTGGGCCCAATTTGGACATTTTCACTTAGGGGTGTACTCACTTTTGTGGCCAGCGGTTAGACATTAATGGCTGTGTTGAGTTATTTTGAGGGGACAGCAAATTTACACTGTTATACAAGCTGTACACTCACTACTTTACATTGTGGCAAAGTGTAATTTCTTCAGTGTTGTCACATGAAAAGGTATAATAAAATATTTACAAAAATGTGAGGGATGTACTCACTTCTGTGAGATACTGTATATTCTCTAGATCAAAGGGCAATTCCTGTACATAGCTGGCCTAGCTTGTTATTTATAACCCTTATCTATGTTTTCCTTCTCTAGGACTACACACATGAATTTCATAAAACCAAATCAAACTTCATGGCAATCAGGGAGAGAGAGGATCTTTTGGGATCTGTGAGAAAAGACATTGAGTGAGTTTTCTCTTAAATTTCCTTTTAAAACTGAAAAGGTTTTGAAGAGTAACCCCATCTAATATGTAATTAATCTGTATTATAAAACCTTATATATTAATTTAAATTCTCCATAAACTTTCTGACTGAATCCATGCTATAGTTTTTTTTTTTCTTATTTTGTGTGCTGATTTTGGAGGAAAATTAGTGGAATTCTGCTGAATGGGTTTAAAATGTGTTAAACTGATATGGGAATATTACACTTTCATTTTAGTATATTTAATTAACAAATATGCAAAGACTATGCAAGCTTTCTGTGGAGTTCTACAGGCACAGATTTGACGTGGTTCTGGTTGTAACCCTAAGATCATGACTGCAGGGCTGGATAATGAGTTATTGATCTGAGCTGCAATGCTCTGGCACCTCTGTGGGCTGCTCTTATTTAATTCGTGTGCCTTGAAATTTGGTACCATATATGATGGGAAAAAGTCCATACTGCTCCTTTGCAATTGCTATTGAACTTTTTTTTTCAGTCAAAATAAACTGACTGTCAGAGTTGGATTTGAGCTAAATCCATCTCTTGCAGCACTGTGTTTTAAAGGGTTAGTTCACCCAAAAATGAAATTTCTGTCCTTAATTACTCACCTTCATGTCGTTCCAAAACCTTCATTCACCTTCGGAACATAAATTAAGATATTTTTTATGAAATCCAAGAGGTTTTTTTATCCCTCATAAAAGGGAAAATAATTACCATCATTCAGGGTCCAGAAAATTAGTAAAGACATCGTTAAAATAGTCCACGTGACTACAGCGGTTCAACCTTAATGTTATGAAGCGACGAGAATACTTTTTGTGCGCAAAAACAAAACAAAAATAATGACTTTATTCAACAATTTCTTCTCTTCCCTGTCAGTCTCCTACACAGTTGACGTAGTGAACACATTGCAGCGCTTCCAGGTTCTACGTCAGAACGGCGGCTCAGTATTGGCCGACACTGTTCATGTGAGCACCACGACGCATGCGTGTGATGCTGACGCAGGAGCTGGCCAATAATGAATCGGCATTCGGAAATAAACACAGAAGTGCTGCACTGTGTTTACTACGTCAGCTGTGTAGGAGACTGACAGGGAAGAGAAGAAAATTGGGTTTTGTAAGATCTTTTAAAAATGTTTTTGAAAAAAAAATCTTGTGCTTACCAAGACTGCATTTGTTTGATCAAAACATTGATGGCAAAGCTGTATTTTTAGCAGCCATTGCTCTTCAATGATGATTCTTCAGAAATCTTTATAATATTCAGATTTGGTGCTCAACAAATATTTCTTATCAATGCTGAAAACAGTTGTACTGCTTAATATTTTTGCGGAAACCGGGTTAAATTTTTTCCAGATTCTTTGATGAATAGAAAGTATAGCATTTATTTGAAAAAGAAATATTTTATAACATTATAAATGTCTTTACTATCACTTCTGGTCAGTTTAAACAATAAACAAATACGCTTGCTGAATTAAAATATTAATAAAATCTTTCTGACCCCCAAATTTTGAGCGGTAGTGTATGTCTTGTTGATAGATTACATTATCTTAAACCCACTATTGTTTAGTATTTGCTTATCATACAGGCACAATCCGTGTTAACAATTTTGTTACTTAGTCTGTATACACAGGATAGTAGAAAGTGGAAATAATCACTCAACTGTGTATATCATAAATTGTACTATGTGTATTTACCCCCAGAGGGCGATAATATACTTTTAGTAATGCACTGCTGTATTTATCAGCCAATTTAGAGCAGTCTTTTTGCAACCTCGTACCGAGTTACTTTAGGTTCTAGTTTCAGCCGGGCTGCCGAAGCCTCACTCCTTGAGTTTGTGCAGTGCGTGTCGTGCGTGCTGTGCTTCTCCTGTTTCCGAACCCCCCATCGATCAGCAGCACAGCACTATAGAAATGTCAGCAGGCAGAAATGACAAAGCCCCCTGTGTGATTTAATGCACTGCCCTTTAAAGCCTTGTTGGAATGATTAAGTTGGCTCTCAGCGCCCTGTCACTTTGATTGGTGTGGACTGACAGTTGATTTGACCAGCGGGCAGGTGTAATCCCATAGAAACTGGATTAATATCCTTTCTACATCAGTCTGTTTACAATAGGTGCAGAGAAAAACCCACCAGAGGGTGGAGTTTAGTTCGTCTTTGGTCATCGTTCAGGCTGCCAGTTCAATAACCCTTTCCCAGCCTCATAAACTCTCCCATCTGAAATGGAGATTTGTTTTTTAATTTGTGCTGCCTGTCAGGCCAGTGTGTGTCTTTTAAAATAGCCTAGCTGGTGTTGCACAAGAAGAGGGGGTGTTTTTGTCTTTCATTTTCTTTGATGAACTCTTGGGAAAGGGCTGTTCTTCCCAGCACTGTGTTCATTCATTATTAACACTAAATGCTCTCTGTGAGAGAGAGCTTGTGCATGGCACAAGATGAAGAAAAACCCTCAATATTAACCCAACCCCCACGTCATCCAAAATGCCAGGCTTTCTGCAAGATAATGTTCATACAATGAGCTGCCTGAGTAATTGCATGTTTCTTTTTGATTGCTAATTAATTTTCTTTTCTCATTTCAGGACATATAAGAGTGGCTCGGGGGTGAATAACAGGCGGACAGAGCTCTTCCTGAAAGAACACGAGCACCTGAGAAAGTAAGAGCCTTCCTCTTCTGCTGCCTACCTGATGAAGTACTCTGAATTTTACTAAATGGTTGCACCATTCTTGTGTGAAGAAAAAAAAAACATTTACTTTTCCCCTTTTTTCTTGAATGAGAAGAAGGTGCAGTGAATTTTTTTGTGTGTGTGTGTGTACCTGATTTATCTAATAGGAAGTAATTTAAGTTTTGGTGTTTCGTGGTGTATTAATGCAGTGTTATGCCTGCATGTTAGAAAGAAAAAAAAAATCACACATGGTACTAAGTCTGCACGATTTGGGGAAAAAAATCTAATTGCAATTTTTGTTGTGCGTCTTTGTAGGGCTGCAAAATTTGGCCAACATGTTATTATATATCAGTATGATTATATAATTATGATAATAATAATAATATAATGATTAATATTACTAAATAAAACAATTAAACAAAACAAGAAATATTACTGCTGTAATATTTCACTTTAAAATTAATATTTAATAAAATCATATAATATTAACTATAATGATGATTTTTTTTATTTTATAATACATCTATAAAATTATAATACTAATATTTATGGCTGTCTTTCTTTTATTTTAAAAAAAGTTAAACCATCAAGCTTTTTGGCAGAAAACTGCAGGGTGCCCAAGCCCTTAAAGCTTCTCTTTTGTAGACAACAGCCAGTTTATTAGCACTTCTCTTTACAAGTTTGGGAAGAAGATTGGCACATGCATCTGATAAGTGACCTAGCGCTTGCAGAGAGGAAGTTCATGAAGTTCGAGCAGCTTCAAGACACTGAAAGCACAGCAGTGCGTGTGTAAATGAACACAGTGTTGTGTTTCACTTTGAAACCCCCAGTTCATATATTTATTTAAACCGTAGCCCTTTGATAATCACACTAAGCCGTATTGCGCTTTCATTTTATTATTATTATTATTATTATTAAATGTGGATCCCTACGTGGTACTACATCTTCATCTCAACCCTGTCTGATCAAGTTCTAGTTCTTCTAGAAATAGTCAATGGTTGAAAAGAGGAAGTAAACTTCAGATGAGCCCACATTAAGTGAAGTGACTGATTCGGGTGAAAAGGTAGGGGTGTGCACGAATATTTGAATATTTGATCTGTAATTATTATTCAAAAAAATAAAAATATTATTCGAATTTTACTACGTTGCTTCGCGGGCCAGAAAATGCAGTGAATCAATGATAAATCCCAAGCACAAAACTCAGTTATAACGAAATGCACCGGGTGGCGCTGTTGAGCGTGTTGACAAATTGATTATATTTGATCTCCGAACATTGTCGTCTGCCTCTTGAACTTTGGAATTACTTTGATCAAAATGATCTTACTAAATAATCTTACAAACTGGAGTTACTTTTGTCAAATGAATCAATGTGAGTTATCATTATCACCACCAAAATGAGAAATCGCATGAAATCCAAACACGAGTCGAATGAGAAAAGACAGCTGTCCATCGCTGCATTCACGACTGCAGGTAAGCTTAGCTGTGTACCCCCGAGTGAGCCGAGAAGATAACTTATCTGATAGCAAAATGATCTCGAGACTGATGCTCCCTTTAAGTTTCATCGAGGGAGACAGGTTTAAGAACAGAAAACACAAAGCACTGTAAGAAACTTGGCTTCGAAATTTTTTGTCCCTGCAACGTCTGTGTCAGCGGAGCGCATTTTCTCTGCAGCCGGCCTTACCTATTGTTATCAGACTGTGGAGCCAACTTTTACCTGAGCATATGGATATTATTGTTTTCTCAACATGAAAATGTGAAACAATATAAACACGATAACCATATCCCGACTCTCGAGTGTACGTTCTGTACGATAATTGGCGCAGTCTGCTTTATTATCGTTTTTCCCCGTTCGCTCTGCTTGAGCTTAAAGGTGCAATATGTAAGAATTTTGCAGTAAAATATCCAAAAACCACTAGGCCAGTGTTATATATTTTGTTCACTTGAGTACTTACAACATCCCAAATGTTTGCAACTATTTGTAAATCGTGAGAAAATTGCAATTTTAACCAAGACCTCGGGACGTGTGAGGAGTTGCGCCTTAATTGCGTCATACCTGCGTTACCCTCGGTTTCCGGTATTATTTTGTAGAAACCATGGAAACAACAAAGACGCTCTAATATTTACATGTTTTAATAGGCAAGGGAACAACTGTTTTGATATATTTATTGACAGAAAATTAATTGTTATATAGCTCAACACGTTTAGTCATAATGTTTAAATCTAATTTTCTTGTTTTTTTGCGAGTACCATGCTTTACCACGCCTCAGATTTATTTTTAGTAACAGTATTACAGCATTTTCTCCATCATACAATATGTTTTAAAATTAATTGCATGCCATTTATCAACACAAACCATCCAGCATTTATTAATATGATATTCTAAAATCGATCAGCTTACTGTAGTGTGCAACAAGTGTCTCACAGCCGCCGCCGAGCGAACGCACAGGGTAACGTTATAACATCCTTTTCAACACACTCAGATGTATCTAATATCATAAACAGAGCTGCGTTACCTCATACTTATGACCAGAAAAGCGGAAGCAGCGCCGGCGACTGTGGCATAATAAAAGTTCCGCTGCTCGCGGCGTGTTGCGCAATCGCTCCAGCGGCCTCATTCAGCTCCCACAACACTCGGTCTTGCTCTGCTTCATACTACAGTAACGTTAATAATAGCATCCATGAACATGATTTTTTTCCCGAGTCCCTTCCCGATTATTTTTCACCGGCTGTGAGGTGAAGACCACATGTCCCAAGATTCCACGCTCAAACTTGGCGTCATCAAGCTACGCCTTTGTTTTGAATAGGCCTCTAGCGACCTCTAGCAGACAGAAAATATTACATAGTGCACCTTTAAATGCTTTTGTTTTTTATATTTTTTATTTACACATATTGTTCAATGTTTTCTGCTAAAAGAAAACCTCAATATATGTAACGTAAGCTTGTTGTGTATTTTGCCTAATCGTAAGCTTGTTCAGAAATGGTGACAAAAACTTAATGATTAAGGCCCTGTTTACACTAGTGCGTTTTCGTTTCAAAATGTTGTTTCAAAACAAAAACGCTCCTCGTCTACACTGGCGTTTCCACAGCGTTTCAGAAAAGATATCCGTCTACACTACACGATCAAAGACGCAGAGCGAACGCGGGCAGCCACGCCATTGTTTTGAAAGTCACTGTTCACAATGAAACGCAAGGTGGCGTTTCAAACTAAAACGGACTCTGCAGTGTTTTTGAAAGTCTCCGTTTTCGAATAGTGTAAACGACAGGTGTAACGGTAGCAAAAGGTATGTACTTTAAAACGAATATTTTAAATTTTTTTATTTTTATTTAACGGCCTAAAAAATTGTCTTTCTCGTTAAGCGTCATTTAAATAAATGAATATTAGTTTTTTATGAGCACAAATATTCTAATACAATATTTTTGAAAAATGCCCATCCCTAGTGAAAGGGAGAGAATAAGACACTCAAAGCGTAGCACCTACTCACAGTGTCACAGCCACGATGCCTGAAAAATGGAGGAAGGTTACCTTTTAATAGACACGCTTTCATTCATCAGTATCTCAGCAAGACTGGTGGTCTCTCTCAAATTGATGACTAAAATTTGTGGAGTCATCGTAAGTGACTGCCCTGGCTGCTTGTGTAGGCATGGGGTAATTTGGTATAACGAAGGATGGGTGTAAAATTTGCACTGGTTTTAAAACATAAAAATGAATCGATGGGCTGCGGTAAAAAACTTGACAGAGCATTTGCTCTGGGTCATTTGTTTCATAGCAAAGCTTCAATATATCAGTTTGCTTGAGGTAAGTAAAAGAGACCAGTGACAGAGATGAATATTACACATGCTTAAAGACTCATGTGGATTGATTATTGCCTTAGGAAAGCTTGAATAAACTGTCTCAAATGGAAGCTTTCTGGGTTCAACTTCTGGGATTAAACACAGTTTCTTGTAAAGGACTTTTTCTTGTAAAGGAAGGTAAAGGATTTTTCTTTTAAATTGAATGCAGATTGATGTTTCCTGTACGAGGTTTGATTTGACCAGTTTAGAATTGTTTGAATTGGTA
>RJVU01057378.1:1638802-1690077 GCA_003731715.1 Anabarilius grahami
CCCCCCCCCAAAAAAAAAGTAAAAATGCCATTCATTTTCTCCAAAGAGAAAAAAGCTTTTTAAGACAGACCCAACATGAGGTTATTGATCTGATGCTTCATTTTAAAAGCTATTTAATAGATAAATTATTTGTAAAGCACAACACTACCCATAATTATGCAGAGAAAGATGCCATTAGAAAGTTATAGCAAACAAATCAGTTTGAAAGGGCTGTTCAGCCACTGCCCAATCCCATGAAGCTTTCGAATGATGGGTGATAGACTCAATTACACTCTCAAACTCATCAAAACAAATCCTGGAAAATAAAAATGTATCACAATTTCCATAAAATATTAAGGAGCACAGCTGTTTTTAACATTGAAAATAAGATATGTTTCTTGAGCAGCAAATCAGGATATTAGACTGATTTCTGAAGAATCATGTGACACTAAAGACTGGAATAATGACTGCTGAAAATTCAGCTTTACCATCACTGAAATACATTACATTTTAAAATAAATTAAATTGTAATAATATTTCACAATATTGCTGTTGTACTGTAATTTAGAATGCAGCCTTGGCAAACATGAAAAACTTCATTAAAATCTTCATTCAAAAATTGTAATCCAAACTTTTGATCAGTAGTTTATATATGAATATTATATAAAATATGTATATTTTACTTCATATGGAAATGTAAAATATATTGTTTTATACAATCATTAATTTACCAGTGAATATGTGTATTTTTCAGTTGATTGCATTATTCACAAATCTTCATGGTATTGTAGTTTTCCACCCATAAAAGGTGTTTAGTTGTGCACCTTTTTCCATATTTTCATATTCTTTTTTTTTTTTTTTAACTTCAATTAAAATCGAGTTGGTTGCTGTGGTTCATGACTCATGAACTATTTATTGAAGAATTTTGTTAATTTTCTTGTTGAGAAAATAAATAATACTTCTGGACCCAAAGCAGCTAAAAAAAGTGGGCGGTTACTGTTTGGCCCTATGGAGTCAGTTCTGATTTACTTGCAGAGAGTCTCTCCATTGACCTGCTCCTCATGTGCAGAGTGATAATTGGCAGAGTTGAGACTGTAAGCTAGCTGAATGCTGAGTGTGTATGTGTGCCTCCTTCTCTCCCTGCAGTCCTGGCCACATGCCCACTTTGTTTCTCAGCATCAGTGTGCCCTTCCTTCTCTCAGCTCAGTGCTTCACACCAGAGTCTGCTGAGGGGCAAACACAGGGCATAGTCTTCTAGCATTTGCACTGCTCTGTTGTTTTCCATTTCTTTTCTTTTATAGGACCTTTGTTGACTATGTCTGACATTTATCTATGATAGAATATGATCCAGATTATCAGACCATTAGTATTGTTGATGTATTGTACATCCATAAGCTGTAAAACGGGTAACAAGAGCTTCGTAAGTATGACTTGGTTCATGGTTGTCTCGTCATCTTCCTTTCACGTGCTTCTCTGCTCTCAGAGAGGAAGTAATCTCTGGTGTTATTGCTTGATCCCATTCCAGTGTAACGACCATTTAAAGACATTAACAGCTATGACAGTCTGGCTCATAGATTACATTGAGCACTCAGAGAAAACAGCGAGGGAGACTGTGGAAAAACATCCCAGACAATTACTCAGTCAAATAAGGAAAGATGCGAAGAGAAAAAAGCGAGCAATAAAACAATGATAACTTGTTACAGGAACTGTGGCTGTTCTAAAGAGCTTTTTTGCATTTATTGAAATGGTTTTGTTTTGTTTTTGTTTTGTTTTTTCACTACTTTATGGGACTTCATAAAATCATTTATTACCCTGTGTCATATAGTGTCAATCTGCTGACTTAAAGCAGGCCTGGAGATTAAAAAAATACAGGACCTTATGACCTGAAGATAAAAGATGGTTCCCATGCTGCTTGATGCTCACACAATTGACCTTACAACAGTGGTTACTCAACCACAGCCACAACTTTTCATGCTTAGCAGGTTGATTGGCTGTTTGGGCTGTCTGTCATTTATCTGTTGTAAGGTCAATTGTAAGGTTCTATCAAAGGAGAAATTTGATCAGATTATATTAAGAATAGTCCTACAGTAAGCATGGCAGTACTTTTGTTCTGATATGTTGTGTATGGTGGGAACACTGCCTGAAATGCATCTGATGATGAAGAGCAAGCAGCTCTGGATCCATTAGAATTTTACTGGAAATGTCTGAATGTATTAATGCTGTTTATGTACAAAACAGACTTACACAGGTCATCTTCTCTTTCACAGCTGGCATGAAAATACACAGACTTTATTGAAGCCTGTCCAAGTGTGAGATTGGTATACTAACCAGTTTTTATTTTCTATACAGTATGCAACTTCACACAATGCATTGAGTGTGCATTAAAACATCTTACAGATATAAAAATTGTTTATTTAATTTACTTAATAGAAATATACAAATGAAGCATGTACTGTAATACGTACTGGTTCTGTGATTTTCATAACTGTAACTTTCAATATCTGAAATTACGTCACTCTTGCTCCACTTGCATAGCACTAAATCTGAAGTGCTGAGCACATTTCTTTCTTGGGACATGGGCACAGGGAAATAAGGGAGGCTTGATTTTCACTCATAGCTCTGTGTGTATGTGTGAGTAGAGACAGAAGGACTCTGCAGTCATGTCTGTGTGAGTTTTGGCCCATATCCACTCATATCAGATGCAGCCAGCAGGTTAACGAGTCTTTGAAAGTCATATTCAGAATTTAATTTGCATGTGGCTTGGCAAACTTTTTGACATGAAGTGCCATTTTTATTTTATATTAGTAATCGCTGTCTATTTATAGGTATTTATGCTATAATTAATACTATTAAAACAGTACATACTATTAAAACAATTAATACTATTTAAACGTGTAATAGAGCTGGGTGTTTACACAAACTTCACAAGCTTGCAATTTAGATTTTGATTCAATATTGATTAATCCCAATTTTCAGGTACAGTACATTGCAAATTTTCTCAAGGAAAATCTCTTAAGATTAGGCTACATACATTTAAATTACACACAAGGAAGTTTTTATAATAATAACGCTATGATAACATTTTAATGACATAATTGTTTCTACTTTTAAATATAAACATTTAAATGGTGGCTGTCATGAAAACATGACGGATTTATTCAAACATGCATTATATACAGAAAGAACAGGTTAGGTAAAAATAGGCTGTATTTATCAAAATACTTAATGATGATTAATGAGTTTATAGACAATGGCTTTTCTGAGGTAAATGTGATGTTACGCAACATTTTTTACAAGCTGTTTTATTTACGTCTTTCCACGGTTGAAACACTGATTGAGCGATTACATGAGACATGAAACATTTTTCGGTTAGTTGTACTGTATCTTTCAACATACCTTCTGATGATCATTCATCTATATTTTGTGCTGCAACTAGTAGTAAAGCGGAAGACATGATCAATTCTCGTGCACGCCGCGCTGCTGCTTGGCTTGATCTAAGGTGGCAAAATGGTATTTATTGTTTTGAATTTCATAATAAAATTGAAAGAATTTAAAAGCCGAGACTTCGTTTCATATCAGAAGTAACAAAGTACAAAGCTTATTACGATTTATTGGATGGAAGGCGGGCTGCAAAGATTTATTCATTCATCAACTGAAAACAGGATAGACTAAAAGATGGATTCTTGGGATTTAAGAATCAATGTCAGTTCATAAATATGAGAATCGATTAAAATCGAGAAATCTATTTTTAACCCAGCCCTAACATTTAAAATATACTATAGAAATCACTGAAACAAGGACACCTTACATTACAGTGTAACCTAAACTTATCATAATGTTCCTCTCTCTTTGTTTTGGCTTGTGTGCAAGCATTTACCCTTCTGTACGCCCCATTGGTTGCTGATCTGTTCTCTGCTGACTTCTTAAGATTTTTAAATACAATTACATTATCCCTTGGACTCCCTTGATTCCATTTTTAAAGCTGTTATCATATTGTAGGAAATTGTTATTGTTCTTGAGGTGGACACTTGGGATCAGAGCATTGTAGAGTTTCCAAGATGTCCATTTATTTATTGCATTGGAAATGCATTTGAGTTGTGCCCATACAGCTACAGTCCATTAGCTCATCTAGAGGAGAGACTCTCTCACTCTCTCAATATAATGACTCTCCCACCAAAAGCAATAAAACAGATTCAAGCACAAATGATAAAAGTAGTTTAGCAAAGAGCAAATGACCTTGAGTCTTAAGTGTATAACCCTCATCATGGTGTGAATGGATGCTGAGAACAAAGCACAGCAATAAATGAGAAACTTGTGCCAAAAGCATTTGTAGTTCCATTATCGAGCCTTTACTTCCTAGTTCTCTGTGGTGCTGGAAAACTAAAATGTCATGCTAGCATCATGGGATAGGTACGACCAAACCAGACATGCTAACATGAACTATTTGGCTAAAATTTTTCTGATTGATGTGCTCTCTTCTAGCTCATTATCATATTAACACATTATCTATATCAAAGTAACCTCTCCACCTGTAGTTCCATGAGTGAAGGATCCAGCAGATGGAGCTCACAAGCCTGGGGCTCAGACATCTTTCTCTCTCTCCTTTTGTCAGCTCTGTGGAGCTTGGGTATAAATCTTTTCTCGCATAGGTCGACCAATAACAATGAGGTGGCTTTTCTGATGAGCCAGCAAGATTACTCTGTCTCTCAGTTTCAGGGAAAAAGAGAGGCTGGCTTCATGACTGATTACAAGGACTCATTTGAGTACCGTTCCAGGTTTTTAGAGCAGGTCTTGAGGGGGCGGGACTTCTCACCTCCTTCGATGCCTTAAAATGGACTCCATGGCAGCAGCTGTCAGGTTCAAGCAAGTGGGCCATGGGGTATCCGTTCTGGATCTAGGAGTTCATCACCCTACCGTCTGTCCTGTAATCACAAGCTGTGCATTCAATGAATGTGCACTACCAGTCAAAAGCTTGGACACAGTAGAATTTTTTTCTTCTCATGATCTTCAAGAGCTTTTGATCTATGCTGATCTTATTCTTAAATGCTTGATATTCATTTTGTAGAGAAATATAAATTGTACATACACTACCATTTATAAGTCTGGGATCAATTGAATGTTTTTTAAATAACTCTCTATACTCGCCAAGGCTGCATTTATTTGATTTAATAAATGAAAAAACAGTAATATTGTGAAAGGATTTCAATTTAAAATAACTTTTTTTGTTTTATATATTTTAAGATGGAACTTATTCCTTTGATGGGAGAAGCTGAATTTTACTCCAGTCTTCAGTATCACATGATCCTTCAAAAGTTATTCTAATATGCTAATTTGGTGCTCAAGAAACATTTCTTATGATTATCGATGTTGATAACATTTGTGCTGCTTGATATTTTTGTGAAAGCCATACATTTTTTTCAGTATTCTTTGATGAATAGAAAGCTCTAAAGAACATTTTTTTATTATTATTATTAATTATATACACTTGTACTGAGTAACGTGAATTAAAAGTGTACTTGCTGAATAAAAAGTCTTAATTTCTTTACAAAACAATTTCTGACCCCAAACATTTGAATGGTAGTGTTCTTTAAAAAAAAAAAAAAATTCATTTAACATCATTCTATATTTTATAATTGATGTATTATAATTATAAATTAGTTTTAATTAACACTTTTTTTGGTCCCTGTAATTCATACATTTTCATTTGTTATTTTTTTTAGTTGTGATGAATTTATTGTTATTTTAAATTGTGCAAAATGGACACAGATAAAGAACAGAAGGAAATGTGAGTGGTGTTTGCCATTTGATTTAATACAAAACTATTTAAAAATACACATGTGCCAAAATTTGGGGTTGGAGTGATTAGGTTTTTAAAAAAAAAATACAGATCAATAGTATTGGTGATGTCTTGCTACTAATGAGTTTTGCTTGGTCTTGCAGCTGTCAGAGCAGAAACGAAAGCTGATTTTCCATCATCTCCGGGCGCGTTCATATGTAAATTATTTTGTCCATTAGGTCGAAAGACCTGCAAAAGCCCATAGACTCTCCCCTCGAAGAAATCAGGACAGAAGTGGTTGAAAGTGGTCAAAAAATGATTAATTAAAATGCCAGGTGTAAACGGGTATGTGTCTCCCTTGTCTACTTGTGATCAACCAAAACAGTGCCTTTGGGATGGTTTTCCTTACCAGTGGAGCTTTTGTGTCTCATACATTGCACCAGACCCTGACATCTTTCCTATCTGCCTCGGGCTTGTCTAAGCCTATAAAAACACAGCAAGAATTGGACCTTGACACCCCTCCCCACATGCAGCAATGCGCATTTTATATCACAAGCCCGGTGACAGAAGGGTAAAACCAACACAGTCACCCCATGAACTGTCAGCTATCCATGGCTCCATACAGGTGTGCTGCTAGTTTAGAGTTGAGGTTTAATAACTTGCATTTAGTGAATCAGTTTGAACTTAAAGGGATAGTTCACAGGTTTGGAACAACTTGAGGGTGAGTAAATGATGATAGAATTTTCATTTTTGGGTGAACTATCCCTTTAATTTCAACCAAGTTCCTTGAACACAAATGATTCAGAAACCAGAATTTTGAATCCATTCATTTATGAAACTAACTGTTGAAACTTCTTCACAGAAATGAACAGGTCAAAAATGTTTTTTTTTTTTTGTTTGTTTTTTTTTCTCTCCACATTCACATATTTGTTAGACATGGCAGCCTCGTGAATTTAGTGTCTTGAGATGTTCTTAATGGCCAATATAAAAAGCTTTTACAATATTGCGATATGCAGAATGTTCTCTTTATATTTTTCCTTATTTGTTCCGTTGATAATATTTCGGTGACCAGTAAATTGGTTAAAGTTTTGGTAATTTTTTTGTTCATGAATTGTTGGTCCTAACTGTAGTCGGTGTTAAAGCTTAGGCTGTGTTATTTATGCACATTTCCAACACAAATTTAAATACATCAATATGATGCCTGAACCCATTAAGCTGCTCAGAAGATTGCTTACCCTGAAAGGCTGTGTGCTAGTACAGTACCAGTGGTGTGCTGCATGTGTTTGCATAGATTAATGCTGAATAGATTCAAAGATTCATTTTGAATTACTTTTAATTTTAGGTTAAAGGTTATAATTTTTCCAGGACAATTAGACGTCAGCTCAGGAAAAGCAGAACTGAAGTTAAAATATTTGTTGGTAAATACGTTTCGGTATCGTTTGAATTTTAGCGCTTCCAAATCTGCTTATCGATTCCCAGTTTCGATTCCAATAAGGTAAAAAAAAATGAAGTCAAACATTTAAATATCAAACATATTTATTCTGTCTTTTTTCAAAACACTCTGTTGTAGCTGAATATCATGAACAAAAATTAGCAGCCTTCAGAACACTTACACAACTTTTGCCTATAATTTTAACAAAATTACCACAGTTAAAAACAACTAGACCACCTAATAAAAATTTCAAACATTAAAGACAAGTAAAAGTCAGTAGTAAAATAAGAACAAATAAACAAATTAGCGATAGCACAAATAAATACAACTGAAAGTTGAGGTACAGAAATTAATCAAATTTTCTTTTTGTAAATAAAATATAGATTAATGCTTATTAAAGTTACAAATGTTATTCAGTCAAGATCAGTGAGTGATTTTTTTTTTTTTTTTTGGTTGTTTGATTAACATTTAATGACACAGATGGCTGCAGGTTTATTAGGCTGCTGACACTTTAAGGCTTAATGCACGGATCCATTATACTGATACACACGCGTTTTCTTACTGTTTACATTCACTTAAGTCATCATAACCGACTGTGTTTACGGGGATATGTTGACAATTTTGTGTATTTGCCCGTCCAAGCTAACAAAAAAAAAAACGTGAAAGAGACCTCAATTCAGTATTCACGCATTATATGAGAGGCAGCTTTTTGTGCGAGTGCTTTGGATGTGTGCACAGCACAGAAAATGCAAGTGCCAAACTGAGTTCTCTGTCACGACTTCCTGCGCTTGAATGGTTTAAAATCACATTAAAATGCACACACAGGAATCAAATCCACAGTTCTTGGAAATTTGGAACCGGTCCTCGTTACTCAACGCTATTGGTAACAACATCTGATTTTTATTATTATTATCATTATATTTTTATTTTGTTTTTATATTTTTCCTTTCCTTTTCAGCAGTATTCAAGTTCTGGTCAAATTATGTTGTTTTACACATTTTGTTTTGTTGTAAACAGGTGCTTTTCTCAAGGATAGTCATGTCTGGAGGTCAGATTCGTTCATATTTGAGTTCATACTTTCACTATGGAGACAATGATTTAGTGACTTGGTTAATTTGTTTTGCTTTTCTTCTTTTCTCTGAAACATTATCAGTATCAATCCTAATTGGCGAATAAAATGCTGAGTACATTGTTTGAAATGAGCACTTCTTGAAACACGAGCCTCTAGGGGGCTGTTCGGTATGGCACACATTTGCACATGTCTGTTGGGGTTGGTTATTGGGCCCTGTGGAATAGGTCTACACACCAAGCCTTTTACACATCTCTTGTGTATTTCGCTTCACTGCCAAACAACACTGTTCATTATGTGATTCCTGAGCTAAATAGTGAATAATTTTATCTTTGTTTTTTGAAATAGTACACACTACTGTTCAAAAGTTTGGGTGAACATAACAGACTAAACATTAAAATATCTTACCAACCACAAACTTTTGAATGGTAGTAGATAGTGTACATCTTCTAAACTTCCATTTCAGCTTTTAGACAATTGGAATTTTATGTGCATCATAAAATACTCCCCAGTCCAGATGTTTTGCCAGTAAACCAGGTCTACATGTGCTCTGCTGAAAGCTTTACAGAACTAAATTGTATCATTGTAATTTTCAGGCTGGCAGTCATGTGTGATACTAGCTAATGTAATTGAACTAATAGCCCTGCTGTTGAGTTCAAAATGGATGAGGCTTAATGGAGAGACAAACTACATTTGTTAGAAGTTTTTGTTGAGAATTTCAGACTCTGCATTGTCCTCTCCCTAACTTTAATCTTCAGTTTCAACTGATTTATTTCCTTTAAACGTAATTTTCTTTGTAGGCAACCAAGTGGATATATGTCTGATGCAGAAGATGTAGATTAATGAGTCTTAAGGAGACCTTATTAATGATTTATCAGGATGAAATTCAGATCATGAATAAAGGAACCTGTTTGGTCAAATCCCACAGGATGCTTAATATTTGCCCTTATAATTGCAATCTAAACTGTGCAAAATCAGCATCATTAGTACCCACTGGGACAATTTATAATCATTAGTCTAGCTGAGAACTCACATACTTTATCTTTGCCGATGCAGTGTTTTGGCTTTTTGATCAATCAAAGGTAAAGCCATAAGCTCTTAAGAAGACAGCCGTTTGACAGAATGGAGCTTCTCACATCAGTTTTGCTGCACCTTTCTTTTCTTCAAAGCATTTAAAAGCAGGATCCATGATACATGTTCATGTGTCTGTGAAGAAAGAGCCCTGTTCTGCAGTAGCAGGGCTGAACAGCATGTGGACCATTAGTCTCTATTCTCCCAGCTGCTGTTTGTGTATACCGGATTTCTCAAACCATGCAGGCAGAGAGAGAGAGAGTTCACAGGCATATCAAAGTGAGAACTTGTAGTCTCATTTTTGCTTGTGTAATCAAAATTGGAGCTCTCTGTCACAACGAAAACCATTTATCTGGGAATTGAGGACTTTCTTTCCCCCTGAGGTCTCGCTGGCCCTCAGACTTTGTCATCTAAATTGACGGAGGATGTGATTTTGAGCAAGCATAGAATTTCATTCCCACCCTGCAGGCCTACAGCTCCTTTTCGGGGAGAAAAATGGCTGTGGTGGGGGTATGAGACATTCCAGTATGGATAGTAATGCAAGATTGAAGAATTGTTCCTGAAAGATAATTTCATTCACACACTAGAGAATTGTCTTTTCTGAGCAATAATTACAGTGACAATCTATGAATCTATTTGTTTTACTATTTGGAATGAATAGCTATTTTAACTATGCCTGTTATTAACACATGCGTAAAACTCTATAAATACACATGGTTTCGAAAATAAATGTTCAACTAAGACATATGGATGTGATCTTTCCACATATTTTTAGCCTTGTAGTGTATGTATATAGACAGTGGACAAAACTGATAATAGTTGTTTATTGTAATGCTTATTAAATCCTTTTTCGTCATATTATCGTCCACCTGGTTATGATTGTCTAAATGTCTTTTTTTCCCTTTCCTTTTGTCTCCTTGCAGCTCAGATCGACTTATTGATGACACAATAAGGTAAGACTAACTTCATAAAACAGTTCAGACACTTCTTCAGTTTCCATTTTTATTCATTTTACTAAAATATCTGGTCTCTTCTGAAATAATAGCCTGCCAAGGGTCATTAACTCAAAGAGGAAGATCTCAGTAGATGGAGGGATACAAACCAGTGACCCATTGCTTTTGCATTGAGTTGATTCGGCTTGATCAGAACTGAAAGTGGATTCAGACTCTTAAAGTTCACCCAAAAGTGAAAATGTTCATCATTTAGTCACCCTCACCTCATTTCAAACCTTTGTTTCTTCTGTGGAATTATGAAGAATGACTGCTTTTGTCCATACAATGGAATTCAAAACAGTGTTATTTTAGTATTATTTATATACTATTGTAGTTTGTAATTAAAAAAAAATAAAATAATGTTTTTATATATTTATTTATTTATTTATATATGTTCATTTTAATCTCTTTATTTTTTGTAATTCTGTTATGTGATTTTGTTATTTTTATTAGTTTTTATGGGGGTGTTAATATAGAATATTTTGTTTTAATTTATTTTTATTTCAGTTTTAGTTTTTATTTATTTCCAGTTAGTAATTTTAGTACAACACTGGTCCCCGTTGACTTCCATTATTTGGACAAAAAAACATTTTTAAAATATCTTCTCTTGTGTCCTGCAGAAGAAAGTCAGTCATACAGGTTTGGAGCAGTATGAGAGTGTGTAATTGATGACAGAATCATTTTTAGGTTAACTATCCCTTAAGGGACACTAACAGAAAATTTTGGCATGTGCATGAATCTCGTGCTATTGGGCACTTCCATCTCTCCCTCACTGCAGATCTGTGCTGGCCATGAGAGTAGCCTAAACTTTCATTGTGCACCTTTGGGATCCCCACAGCTGGCAGTTGGCACTGGTGCTTAATTACGGCTCTTGGTCTATGCAGCTCTTTTTATCCCTCCCCAGTCTTGTTTAAGCAAAAAAAATTATGCTATATCAGCTACTTGTAATCATTATCTTCCCTTTGTAGCACCCACAGCCTGGAGCCACCAAGAGCTCATTGTTTAATGTTTCATCATAGCTCTGATCTCTAAAGAATGTGTGCATTCATGTTTCTCTTTTTAATGATTTAAAACAAGACAAAAAAAGAATTAAAATAAGCCAGAAGTCTTCCATCTATCACAAGCGAGACATTATGAGATATACACCCTTGCAGGTAGCGTATTCAAACAAACGCATAACTTACAATACACATAATAAATATGAAGTTTAGGATATGGATTATGTCTGTGTTCATCATCTCATGGTGTGCAGATGCTCAGGAATGTAGGTTAAGAACAGAACTAAGAGATGGTAAAGGGCCTGTCTAGAGGAATCACAGCAAAACAAAATAACTACTTGTTCGTGACTGAGGGCCCTGGGAGTACAAAACACCAGAGACCTTGTGGCCTTCAGGGTGCACTGTCTTGTTAAATGTGCTTTATGACTTGGGGTTTGGCTACTGGCAACAATTCATCACTGCGTGGCTTACTGTTTAAAAATTGTGGTGTCTAGAATTAATTTCACAGATTTTGCCTCAAAAACATTCTAGATGACACCTGTTTTATGTGAATATGATAGATAAGATCTCCTGATCATTAGGATCAAGGTATAGGGTCTGCTTGAGCACTTGTGTTTGACTATGTATGATGGCTTTTGTTCTGCAGAGTAGGTCAGACAGGAGTTTAATGAGTGCCAGGCTTTAGTTTGCACTCACAAATCTGCTGAGCTATAGTTGGAGTGAGCGGTATTGTCATATAGCAATTTAATCTTCTCCACTAGGAACAAGAAAGCAAGACTCAGCTGAAGAAAACAATTAAGTAGTGGGACTGGACCAACCCTGCAGTCTTATTATAGCATGCAACAGTGCATAATTAAAATGTATTAGATGAGTGGTTCTCAACCTTCTTAACTTCAAGCTCCTCACCCCCATTGTCCACAACAATATTCAAAGTTTTTATAATTTACTTGATAATGATTACATTTTCTTTTCAAACTTAAAAAAGGATAAAGAATGTACTTGTTTTCATGCATTTACAAAGCAGTCCTGCGCATTCACACTTCATTTCTTTGTCTAGCTTAAAGTCGGCATGAAATCAAAATTGACCCTATGTACTTTGTTAATGCATATTACTAGTCTTGTGAACAATTACTCTGTGCAAGTTAATACACAGAAAAAAATTGTTTGTCGCGGTAATCTTTAATCAAAATCTGAAAAGTTACTTCCGGTCTGGTATGGCGTTCCTCCCCTGATGACGTCAGTTTGACGGCTTGGGTTGAAAACGCGTAAACCACTCCCTTCTAACTAGAATGCACAATTATTAATCGTGTGCAAAATAAAAGTCTGTGTTTACGTAATATATGCATGTGTTTTGTGTATAATAATTATGTATATATAAATACACACACATACATGTATATCTTTAAGAAATATATGCATGTATAAATATATATATTTATATACAATTTATATTATATATAAATATACATATTTTATATATAAATATAACATTTTTCTTAAATATGTACATGTATGTGTGTGTATTTATATATACATAATTATTATACACAAAACACACGCATATATTACGTAAACACAGACTTTTATTTTGTACACGATTAATCACGATTAATAATTGTGCAGCCCTACTTCTAACCGTTAGTCTGCTATGAGTGAGAGATGGAGAGGAGAAGCGCTAAAGTAAAACCCTGCCCTCTATTCTATAATCCGTTTCACTTGGAAATGCGTCACAACACTGGAGAAAAGTCGTTTGCAACGTCTGGTTCACGGGGACTTTAAAAAAGGGACAAGACTAATATAAATCCCCTGGCAAAAATTATGGAATCACCACACTTTGAGGATGTTCACATAGCCTTTTTACTTTATAGCAAATAACCAAATCACAGATATGACGCACACAAAAAAGTTTTTGTTCAATATCTTAAAATTCTGGCTTCATGAAACATACCTAAAACAAATTCACATTTTTTTTATTAATGGCATGTCTTTTTCCAGGTCAGGTAGAGGAAAAAAGTATGGAATCACTGAATGTTCAGGGAAAATTCTGTAGTCATCAACAAAAAACCACAATTAGTACATTGTTCCTCCTCCTTTGGCTTTTATGACAGCCTGAATTCTCTGGGACATGGAATTCATGGAGGCATTTACTAATGAAAAACAATATTTCCTAACAAGCTGGTTCCAACTTTATCGAATAGTGGTTGCAGGATGGAGCCTTGTCATGGACCAGTTTGTTTGTTTTTCAATTTCCACCATAAATTTTCATTTGGATTGAGATCCGGACTGGTTGCTGGCCATGTCATTGAGTTGATATTCCTTTTCAAAAGATAAGCTTTAACACTCTTTACTCTGTGGCAAGATGCATTATCATCCTGAAAAATGACTCCATCATTAAACCTCTTTTCTATCGGTGGAATGAAAAAAGCGTCCAAAATTTAAATATACACCTGTGCATTGACTGTTGAGGTCAGAATTGTCATCTCCCCTGGTCCTTTACCTGACATGCAACCTCATATCATAAATGATTATCTTAAGGCAGTCATCTTTATATTTTTCATTAGAACAGCACCATACAAAAGTTCCATCATCATGGCCAATTGCAGATTTGTGATTCATCACTGAATATCACTTTCATTTAATCACCCACAATCAATGATTGCTTCTCTTTAGCCCACTGTAAAATTGTTTTTTTCCCTTCAGTTTAGGTTTTAGTGCTGGTTTTCGTTTGGCTTTTCTTGATTTGAGTTGTTTTTTAGTTTTGTTTTATCCCAACTTCTTTCGTCTGCCCGTATGTTTTCTTTTTATAACCATCTCCTAACCCTATACTTCCACCAAATTTTAGACACAGCTGACTGGGAACAACATTTTTAGGTTTGTCTCTGTATTTGTTTTAGAAATGGAAATTAAAAGATGATTCCATAATTTTTCCTAAACATTGAGTAATTCTATACTTTTTTCCTCTACTTGATCTGGAAAAAGATTAAAAAAGTATAAGTGAATTAGTTTGAGGTATGTTTCATGAACCTTTTTTGTGGCATGTCTGTGATTTGTTTATTTATTTACTAAGTGTAGTGATTCCATAATTATGAGGGGTTGTATAACACAGATAATTTTATGGTGCTTTTCCATATTGAAGTTTTTCCAATTTTTTCAAAACAAACAGTACATTCTTTTTATTTTGTGATTCACAAGTCATAAATACTTTTAGAATAACATGAGTGTGAGTAAATGATGACAGAATTTTTATTTTTGGATGAACTATGCCTTTAAGCTAGGGCAAATGATGGCTGTTGTAGGAAAACCTCTAATTTGTCCAAAATATGAGGTGTTCACATTTTGCACTGTCAAGGGAAATGGATATCTAATGGTTGGTTACTTTTCTGCATACTTTTAGTTTCTAGCTGTGTGTGGCTAATGTCTCTAGAGCTTTAGATTAGTGCTTTCCTGTCTGAAATCAAACCTAGTGAAAAAGATGTTTGCTGTCTTTGAAGGACTTTCTCCTGTGTCTGCAGTCCTGACAGCTGCCGCGCCCTTGACGCACTGATCGGAGCACTTTTTGACCACTTTCATTGCATATGAGCTGTGACGGGCCAGTGCCAATAAAACCCACTCTTCTGTTTTTATTTTTTTTCCCCACAGCATTGCCATGGCAACCAAGGAGAACATGACCTCCCAGCGAGGTTTTTTGAAGTCTATACAGAGCAGGGTCAACACCCTGGCCAGTATCCTTGATTTCCCCAAAAAATGCTTGTGTGCATGTATGCATTAGGATTGCATGATATATAGGTACTAGATCCATTACTGATTTACCGGTATGTAACTCTGCATTTTCATGTCCCCTATTTTTACATTTAGATGACCTTTTTTTCATCATATGTTAATCTTAAAAAACACAAATCATTTATTAACACTGTCGAATGTAATCTGTTGCAAATCTTAAAATCAAGATCCATTTTTCATACTATACATTATGATGATGTGATATTTAAATTCATTTGTTTTAAAATGATAGTTTTTTTTTCTCTTCATTATTTCTCTGTTTTGCCTTTGATTATTTTGAAAAGGTTTATATATATATATGTATATATATATGCTTTTTATTTTTTAATTATTGGCCTATCGGTACTGTTGTAGTCAAGACCACTTAAACCAAGACCAAGGACAGGGAGTGTTGAGACCAAGACCAGACCAGCACTCCTCAAATTCATCTGAAGAATCCACATTTACTGCCTGAGAAATGTCTTATATTTAATCAATCAATACAATTAGAATAATAGGACACAGTATAGAGCTGTTACCAATCAAGTGAAATCACGAGCAACAAAATTAATCTTTGCATTGCAGAGGTGGCACAGAAGTTGCATCTGAATTGGTACAAATACAGCTGCATAAATATTGAGATTAATGCTTTAAAAATAAAATTTTGAATAAAGAAATATGATGAGAAAATATGATACTTTTAAATATGAAACAAAACCACCAGTAGGTGGTGGCAAATCACTTAATGAGCGAGTCATGGAATAATTTATCCCACCGATTTGTTTAAAGCAGCTGATTCATTCAGAAACAAACTTCTGTGTATTTTGCTTGGAAACGCACTTGTTTATTGAACGTTTGTCTAAAACCAATATCGCATTTGCCGTCGCGCTCATATTTTGTGAAAACCGCTCTCTTTTGCACTTGTGATTTTTCTTTAATTATATCATGTTATAATATAAAAAACAAGATCTCATACAAGTACTTTTTTGCAATAATATCTTAAGTTTTGGTGAAATATTTTTTTACCCAATTCCCTTATAAATTTTAAATTCCGGCACAACAGTAACAAAAGAAATCAAATTAGTTATTGATTGCATTTGAAGCAGGAGGTTTACAAATGCGGTCCAGACCGAGACAAGACCTAGATCGGTTTCGAGTATTACAACACTACTTCTCGGTATTGTTATCGGTATCAGAATCTGTAGTATGCAGGATGTACAGTAGTTTTTCTGTAAATCTGTAGATTTCTATAATATTTTATTTGAAGAGCTCTCCTCTACTTACATAGGTCACATTTATATTGGAAAAGGTCATGTTATCTTACAAAAATGTGAAAAATTACAACTCATTTTCATGTTAAATACTTGCTGTCGGTTTTTGAGGAAAGGCAATATGCTGTATCCCTGTATTTCCTTAACTGACCCCTACTTTAGACCGTTTCCCTGCCATCAATAACCTAATACAGCGGATCAACTTGAGGAAGAGGCGGGACTCATTAATTCTGGGAGGAGTCATTGGCATCTGCACCATTCTTCTGCTGCTATATGCATTTCACTGAACAAGGGGTGCTAACGACTACTTTTAGGGGGTGTTCTGCAAAGAGGTGGCAAAGCCTTGAGAAAGGGCTCAATGAGAGGTGGACCATTGGGGCCACAAAGCAGAAGCCCACCTGGCCTAGTCTGGAAACAGGATTGTTTGTGGCCAGCATGGACCTTATTTGTAATTAGCATCAGAAGGGGTTTAGCTCTAAGAGCCTTTTTTGTTTCTGTACTACAAACAATGCGCTGTTCAGATCTGAACTGGGACTGGAGACCAAATTATTAACAGGAATAGATTTCAGAGAGCATAATATAACACGCTGGCTTGAGAAAAGAGCGATGCTGTGAAGCATCAACATGGCGTTGTGTTGTTCCTGTATATTATTAATCGGAAGAGGGTTTTAATTTGATGATCCTTTTAGTAAGAGGGTTTCTCATCATGCTGTGTACTTTGTGAATTAATAAATTATTCATATACGGAATATTAAAAGTGTGTGTGAAACACTAGAGGTCCGTCCTCTAAAGCTTCTATTTTTTAGATTTTTCTAAACTCTCTTAACAATGACATATTACACTGCAGGGAGTGTTGGAAAATAAGAGTCCAACAATAAGATAGTTGCCTTGCAGCTCAACCCTTCTCTTTCAAGGTGCTAATTCTTTATGCCTTTACTGATGTGTTTCAAAGTTTAGAGCAGCTTCCCGTTTGGAATATCTGGCAAGCCTGCACTCCCAGCCAACAGTCCACTTGTCTAGACTGACTTACAGCCACATAACTCCTCCTATGGACCTGGAGCGTGAGAGAGAAACGGACCAGAACTTTAACATGATGAATATACAAGCTCAAAGGCATCGACCTCTGGAAAATGAAAAACTTGCACATGATTGCATGTAGAGGTAAGACTAGCACAGTAATGCAGCATGGTTGTCGGAAAAAGAAAGAAGGATTGGGAGCCTTATCATACGCCTGTTTCTCCTTCCCTCTAATGTTGACAAATGTTGTCCTTTCCATAAAAGTGAGCTATTTCTGCTGAGCAGCTCTTTGTACTGATCATTTTTTGATGTTTCTGCCACATTTAGAGCAGTCAGACTGGCTATAGTTCTTGTCAGACTGAAGGAATCTGTTTGCCTGAGATTTTTCCATAGGTGCATAAAGAGAGTGTTCACACAAACTTAATACAATCATTCAATGGAGACATCGGCTTCCCCAAAACAATAAACTAAAATGAGCTGTTTGAAAATAAGAAATCTTTCCTCCTTTTTCCTCTATTCCCTGTTGGTCCATTAGCTAAAGGTCACATTGGTCTCCTACTGTTCCAGTTCATACATTGACCAAGTACCCTGAAATACAGTACAAATGTCGAGGGACTGAGGGTCTTTTACAGATGAAATCACCAAAGGATGATCACAAAGCACCATAGTACGGGTTTCTCACCATATTTTCAGACAGCTCATAGTATTGTTGATGAGATTTTTTTAAAGTCACAAATGAGGTACCTTGTATTTTTCTGTGCCTAAATTTGTCTGTAGTCGAGGTACTGCAGCAGTCATTTGGAAGTTAGGCCACCCACAGAACTCCACAGGAAGCTGTCATCAGCCTCATCACCTCCCTTGCTGGCTAAAACGTGTACTCTTTACACCACCCCAGAGAATAAATGAATAAATCTTTGTCATCTCCACATTGTTTTATTTTGCGCTATACGTTGCCTTTAGTTCTTTCCTAGTAATCTTATAATGGGACTTCTAACTGGTCTGAGAACAGAGACATGACATACATTACCTGCATTACGATTCATGAATGTTGAGGAATGGCAGATATTCAATATTTTAGAGTCTTCATTCCTTGGCTCTGTTAAGGTTAAAGTAGACTACAAGTAAAACTGTTTAACACTATAAAATGAATCCCTCTCTGCTTGATTTCATCAATAGCTGCAGTTATGTAGTAATGCGTGAGTTGAGTGTGAATAGGAAGGGGGGGTCATATAATACTTGGTTTCCTGGGCTGCTTTCCAAAAAGTTACAGATGCTGAGTAGTCAGTGTGAGTCTGAAACTGGAGACTTGCAGAGATCACAATCTTGCTGCCACCATTGTGCCCTTGAGCAAGACTTGTAACCTGAAGTTACTCCTTGGCGACTGTAGTGACAATCAGCCTACATCAGGGGTGTCCAATCCTGCTCCTGAAGGGTCAATGTCCTGCAGAGTTTAACTCCAACCTCCCCAAACACACTTGCCTTGAATTATCTGGGGTGCGTCTCAATCAGCTCACTAGCTTCCAAGTTGAATCAGTATATTGTGTACACGAATTCGGGCTCTAGTAGGGACCCTGGCTCACTGCACATTCGGACATGTCCTCATTGTACAACATCACTATTATGAACAACAGATGAAGAACTGAGATCTTTTTGACATTATATTTTAATGTTTTTTTTACAGTACATTATTATGAATCCTTTGCTTGTTACATATACAGTACAGTCCAAAAGTTTGGAACCACTAAGATTTTTAATGTTTTTAAAAGAAGTTTCGTCTGCTCACCAAGGCTACATTTATTTAATTAAAAATACAGTAAAAAACAGTAATATTGTGAAATATTATTACAATTTAAAATAACTGTGTACTATTTAAATATATTTGACAAAGTAATTTATTCCTGTGATGCAAAGCTGAATTTTCAGCATCGTTACTCCAGTCTTCAGTGTCACATGATCCTTCAGAAATCATTCTAATATGCTGATTTGCTGCTCAATAAACATTTATGATTATTTTCAATGTTGAAAACAGTTGTGTACTTTTTTTTTCAGGATTCCTTGATGAATAGAAAGTTCAAAAGAACAGCATTTATCTGAAATACAAAGCTTCTGTAGCATTATACACTACCGTTCAAAAGTTTGGGGTCAGTAAGAATTTTTATTTTTATTTTTTTGAAAAGAAATTAAAGAAATGAATACTTTTATTCAGCAAGGATGCATTAAATCAATCAAAAGTGGCAGTAAAGACATTTATAATGTTACAAAAGATTAGATTTCAGATAAACACTGTTCTTTTGAACTTTCTATTCATCAAATAATCCTGAAAAAAAATATTGTACACAAATATTTTGTACAATTGTACACATTAAATGTTTCTTGAGCAGCAGATCAGCATATTAGAATGATTTCTGAAGGATCATGTGACACTGAAGACTGGAGTAATGATGCTGAAAATTCAGCTTTGCAACCACAGGAATAAATTACTTTGTGAAATATATTCAAATAGAAAACAGTTATTTTAAATTGTAATAATATTTCACAATATTACTGTTTTTACTGTATTTTTAATTAAATAAATGTAGCCTTGGTGAGCAGACGAAACTTCTTTTAAAAACATTAAAAATCTTAGTGGTTCCAAACTTTTGGACTGTACTGTACGTGAAAAATTTCAGCTGTAAATAAATTTGTAAATGTTAGCTAGATTGTTAATTACCTGTCTAGCGATGTATGTTTATGCTGAAATATAATTAAATAATGGTTTGTATTTTAAAAACATCTATTGCTTGTCATTATGAGTTGTCTCACGTGATTTATGTTTCGCGCTTCAGAACTTCTGTTAAGGAAACAGTGAGCATCGATTCTCCCTGGTTTTCACTGTGCATTGTAGGACTTTTTAGGGAGGAAACGTTTCAGTGCACTGGAAGGGTTTTGCAATTGAGACAGCCCTTAAAATTGCCGACTCCCTGATCAGTGCCCTGACTGCTGAACTTGGGAGCTGATTGAGACGCACCCCTAGTAATCCTGGACTTGATTAGCTGGTTCAGGTGATTTTGATTAGGGTTGGAGCTGAACTCTGCAGAATAATGACCCTTCAAGAGCAGGACTGGACACCCCTGGCGTACATTATACTGTTCAGTAAATACTTTGTTGATCATCCCTCGTCTCTCATTTGTAAGTCATCACTTTTTGCAAAGAGTTTGATGTTGAGACCTTTTCCTTCAAAAAAGTGCAACACAATTTATCAATGTAAGGTATAATCCTGGATCAACACAACATGAATGGCATCCTGTGCCCTGACCCTACTCCTAAACTAAGAGGGCATTGATTTATTGGTACGTGTTATTGCACCAACAAAGGATGTTGATCCAGAAAAATGTTCTTATTGTGTAAATCATATATAAGCCACATTTGAAGCCACTCGAGAGGAATATGGAAATTTCACCCAGTCCATGCAAAACTAAACTAGATGGTTGAGGCTAGTGAATTGGCTTTAAATCTTGTCAACAATATTCAAAGGACTTTTCCAGTTGTTTGTGATTTACTGGATACATTATAAAAATAATCATTTTTAAAAGATTATGCACAATTTCTACCAGATAAAATATTTTAGAAGTGTGGCATGCATATTCATAAAAATGTATGTTCATTATAAAAATGCCTATGGAGATTTTAATTTACATGACTCTTTTAGGTCTAGAAACCTCACTTTTAAAATTGGGCTACCTCATATTTTTCAGGACCATATGAACACTGGTTCTTCAAAGGTAAAGAAAACTTGTACGAGTGAATTAAAATAAAAAAGTGGCTTATTTTAAAGATTTTTTCTTTTCTTTTTTTTGCAGTTTTTTTCCCCTTTATTGTGATAGGACAGTATTCAGACAGGAAGCGAAGAGGGAGAGAGAAGGGGGAACGGGATTGGGAAAGGAGCCAGGACTCAAACTCGGGTCCCCTGAAGCTCATCGGCGCTACATGTCGGCATGTTGCCCACGTGGCCATCGGTGCCGACAAAAAGTGGCTTATTTTAATATTTGTTTAATCTTTTTTTAAATCATCTTGAGGCCCCCAGTGTGCCCCGGCCCCCCTGGTTGAAAATCACTGTTTTTAATTCACAAATATCCAGGATTTCCTGAACAGGAATATAGGCAATGTTTGTTATATTTTGAAAAGCCAGTGCCGAATTACATTAAAATGTATAACTGAAAAATAAACATAAAAATGGACATGCAAAGATGTTGTAAAATTTTAAAAGATTTACATTCTTTGACATCTCACTTCAAATAAATAATTTAAGTCCTTGGTGTTCAGCTGAAAAGAGCTCTATGGCTTTGTCATTGTTTCTTCCCCTTCCAAATAAAACCTTTTCAGATTATGATCCATGATTAATGACGGCACTTTAGTCTCATTTAAGATGGTGGCTAGATTTGTGTACTTAAACACTTTGTGTCACTGTGAGTGAGAGAGCACTGTTAGTGCTGAGTGCTGGAGTGAGGCTGGGCAGAGGGCCATACTTAGAGATCAGAGAACCAGGGAAGTGCAAAATCAGCCAGTAGATCTTGTGCCATTTCCTTAGCCATGCATTATTTACAGCAGCGATAGTCAGGAGCATGAAAAATGAAGCTTGTGTTTATGTGCTATGGGCAGGAAGGCTTTGAAAGCTGTTGTCTCTCTGTCTGTCTTTGTTTGGTGCATTTAACGTTTTCACTTTTTTGCTAATGCAGCAATTTTCTTGCTTGTGTTTCTCCGCCACTGTGCAGTACAGGATCAATAGCTGCAAGCAAGTTGTGGACCATGCATGTTAAAGTTTATTTCACACTTGCAAAGGTACATAGAAAAAAACATATGTTGTACATAATAAATCACAGTTTTAAAAGACACATAGCAGCATTTTTGCATCTCATTCATATGGGCATAATGATTATTATGAATTACACAGTAACATAATTGCTTACAGTGAACAAAATAGTTAAGACTAGCATCAATTTCCAGAAAAAAGGAGCATCTGATCACATGAATTTACAAAACAGTAAACTATATAGTACAATGCCTATAAAGGAAGTCTTAGGTGTTTAGGTGCTAACAGTCTAGTTTATACATGAAGGTCATACTTGTAGGACACAAAAGTATTGAAAGGACATGAGAATAATAATGAAAAATAAGTGATAAAGTGCTTAGAAATCTATGACAGGGCAGTAAAATACTTAATTCAGTATGAATGAAGCAGATCAATAGGCTCTGCTGTGGAATGTTTCCTTCCTATCCATCCCTCAGTCTAACTAACCAGATAAGTGCTGTTATGTATCTGTACCTCCACTTTTACAATCTCATATTTAATTTGTGTAATTTTGTCTTATTGATATCAGCAGATCGATGAATTAGAAGTCACAGAGATGCAATCAACACTGTGAGACATGTCAAAGAAAAGTCATTTAGCTCATTCTAGGTGAAGATAAAAAAGTGTTTTGTCCACCCACAGCATGCCTAAATATTTCTATAAATATGCTGATATATATCTCATATTTATAAGGGTTAAGTAAGGGAGATTTATGACAAGGAGACAGGCATTCTGTCCTGGAGAGAATTCTGGAAAAGATGAATAGTCCTGTGGTTTGTTTAGCATACTGATATAAAGGTCTTGGCACAGAATGGTGCTGGCCGTTGCATGCCTCTAGTTGAATGTCCATGCTCCAGCAGTTTTTGTCAGGAGAGAGAGGCCTGGCATGCTTAACGTTACAGTCTTACCTCTGAAGGAAACTATACTAGTGCAGGACGTGTAGTGGAGCCTCATTGCTAGGACAGAGCTCACCATGAACTTTGTGCCATTGAGAGAATATAGCATTGGACACGCACTGGACAATGATGTACATTCCCATCTGTAGATACCTACTACTCTCACAGATAAAAAAAGATAGTAATGAAAAATGCTGACAGTTATTCACATACAAGATCAGGCATGCACGTGGTCATTTTTATAATCAAAACCTACAAAATAAATAAACAAAAATGAAAACTCCAACCCCAATGACCATTCCTGTTAAGTCTAACAAGGCCTCTAACAGTCTTGCCATCCCTAAATCATTCCCGTTGCTTAAACTCCACGTATAAATCTTTTTATAAAACATACATCAGTAGTTATATTGCAAATATTTCTGTGCATATTTTTCGAATGCAAGATCAACCAGGAGTAATATAAGGTTAAAATGCAGCTTGCCGGGCATAGCCGTGTTTTCAAAGACCATCTTTGAAAAACGTCCCCTCGTCCTTTGAGTCATCCTCAGGCGAGTTCTTGCCGAAACAGTAATGTTTCTCATTTACATAATGCAAGCCATCACTGTTCTTTTTAACATATGGGATTTTGTTTTGTTTTTTCTTCACTGAGCATGCTAACCTACTGCATGCATTTTTGCTATTTAATCAGATCTTATTTAGTTGCTACAGTCATCGTTTCTTTTTCAACTTCTGTGGCATTATTGTTAAGAGGGAGATCTTATTTTAGTTACATTGTGTGTGAGTTTTTTGCAGTAGTGCTGTTGACGGGTTTCTCATCTTACTACGCCCCCTTTCCAGTCACTGAGGATAGAGCAGAAAAAAAGAGTGTATGAATTATAACAGCAACACTGAGTGTGGAAATACATGCAACATATCAAATCATGGTATGTGAACTGCTCTATTATTTTGAGTTGTTTTGGCCTAGAAATTAATTTTGAGTCTGAATGATTAAAGTCCCCCTGTAGTCAATTATTTTATCCCTTAAAACTCATCTTTGATCACCAAAATGACATATTTAAAAAAAAAAATCATGTCTTCATGTCTTAAAATAGCTTGAATGTAACTCTACAGCCTTGCCTCATTTAATATACACGGATCAATGAATATGCAAATTAGCCCCGCCTCCACTCGCTCACGCCAGCTCGGAGAGTCTACTGTTGCTGTAGTGACTAGCAATTTGTTGTTTGTGTTGTGGATATTTAAGAAAAAAGCTTTTTTCGCTTCGCATATTCAGTTTAACAGCTGTGCAACTGAACTGCTCATATTTTCTGACGCTTAAATTGTTTTAAATTATGAATTGGTAAAACGCCTTTGCAAAACGGTCTGAATCCACTTGCATTTGTTTAGACTGCTCTCTCACTGAATCACCTGAAGCGATTTCTCAGTAAAACAGACGAGAGAGAACAAGCAGCCGTTTTCCTCTGTGAACATGCGCTAAATGGATGTTTGACAATTTCTTTGCTTTTTGGAGTTTTCAGATTTAAAAAAACATTCAGATGAAATCCAGCAGGCGCCCGTGCCTTTTCCGTACATGAAATAAATGCACATCCTTGAATGAGCGCGGATTTCCAGCGTATTTACTTGAACTTATCAGGTTGGCTAATATCTATGGTTTGAACTATTCCAGAGGCGGCCAAAATCAGAATTTATAATGGACTGAATAGCTCTCTCAGAACTTTGGCGTGCGATTCCACACTGACTGAATATGCACATGAATCACGGTCACGCGCACACGCCCAGAGCAATATTGTTTTAGCTATGTTTTATAGTATTGAAGTATTTCAAAGGACAAAAACATTGTCATTTTTCTTTGGCGTGAGCCCCTATGCGCTCGCACACTTGGCACAGCCCTTGCGACGGTTCTGTCATGAATTAATATGAATTAATACAATTAGCCTTTTTGCTTGACTACGTTATCAAACAGCTAATAATGTGTTGCTAATGTTACACACACAGTTCCCGTTCTTCATCTCAGACAGAGTCAGACAGCTGCCTTCTAACAATCAGTATCCTTACAAACTCTTTGAACAACATCAGTGGAGAAAGGCATATAGTTTATCATAACATCGTAATAGACTACACAATTTTTCTTATCAACAGAATATAAACCGGGATAACCTGGCTTCTCTCGAAACTTTCCTGCTTCAGAGCAGTCATAGTTAATGATATGCTAAAGCCTGCCGGCACGTTGTTGTGATTGGTTAGAAGGTAGTCTGTGACGTCACAAACACCCACGATTTCAAACCGCGGGTTTTAGACTCTCTTTGGTTTATTGCAGTTTCAAACATAAAATACTCAGCAATGGTGCTGACTTATGAATTTGCACATGGTTTGTCTTAAAGCATATTAAAAACACTACATAGACATATAAACAACATTAAAAACTTGATTTTCACCACAGGGGGTCTTTAATTATGTTTCTAAACCATTGTTGAGATGTTATCATGTAAAAGGTGGCTGTCATACTATTTTCAGATATTTTTGACAGAATTAGTCAATTCAAACGTATCAAATATTTGTTATGTAAAGATTTTATTAAGAAGTTGATACTTTTTATTCAACAGAGACATTAAATCGATCAAAAGTGACAGTAAAGACTTTTATATTGTTGCATAATATTTCTATTTAAAATTGCTGTTCTTTTGAACTTTCTATTCATCAAAGAATCCTGAAAACAAGTATCACAGCTTCCACAATTGTTTTCAACTCTGATAATAATAAGAAATGTTTCTTGAGCACCAAATCAGAACTTTAGAATACAGCATCAAAATGAAATTTATTTGAATTTCTTGATAAAGTTGGCATAATCTGAAGGCTGAGACTTTTATTTATCAAAAACAATACAAAACAGTCAAAATTCAAGTCTTTTGCTTATCACATTTCTCCACAAATGTCTTATTGTGATTTCCGACAATCTTTCATGTCTGGTAGTGGCTAGATGGCACAATCAAAGCTTGTAATATGACATACCTGCAACCACCACATAGATTATGATGCTAAGGAGGCCCACGATGATGGCCACACAGCTAATCAGGCGAGCCAAGCGTCCCAGGCGTCTTGCCCCATCCATATCCCCCTGCTGTAGACTGTTTCTGGACTGTAGCGAGACAAAAAAAGAGAGAATGTCACAAAAACCTCCTAGCAAAAAAAGTATGCACACTATAACCTGTTATAATAGACTTTTTTTCCAATTAAAGGTGGGGTAGTTTTTCAAAAACACTGTTTGGAAGTTAGTCGGACCGACACCAACAACAAACGTCTAACCAAACAGCATTAGGGGGTGTATGACGGTCGAGGAGAGAGAACGAGCAAGAGTGAGATTTGAAAAAAAAAACTGCAGAAAGAGAAAATATGAACACAAAAGAGCTCAAAAGAATATCACTGGAATGAAGGTTTATGACTGGGCAAGCACTTTAGGACCAGCATTAATATTAGAAAAGCCGCTAGAGAATGCAATGTTTAACGTCAGTGTTAGTGCACTCGCCTCGCCTGCCAGCAGCAATCGGGGTTCGACTGACTCAGAGCAGGGTGGTTAGGATTGGAGGGTGTGTTTTGGAGGTGGAGCAATGAAGAGAGGAGTGGGTTTGTTTGGGTTGATTTCAAATATCAACAATGTCCAACAGCATTGTTCAAAATCTACTTACCCCACCTTTAAGCCATTGGTTGAAATCTAAATGTGAGTATGCAAGGAAGAAAAAGGTCAGAGGTGACTTTGTGAATTGTTCAAGTGATTTGGATACAGGATTAAGCGAGCTGTTTCCTTATTAGTGCAGCCCTATGCCACAGCCACCCATTAGATGGTCAGTGTACCCTAGGGAGAGCCTCTCCAGTAGACTGCATTAAAGTAATCAATACTGAGCAATAGATTGTGCAGGAAAAAGCCTCTGACACAGTGGCCAACCAATCTCCCCACACTCAAATGCTAATTCCATTCTCCATCACATCGGCGTGGTTTTTCGTCTTGTGATGTGACGCAATCTCACGTTATCATAAAATAAATTCAGGAGTCTCGGGAGTGGTGGCGCTGTCCAGGGTGCTGAATGGACTTCTCGAAGCTTCCCGAAGCACTAAGTAGGACTTTAATAGAAAGTAAGTTGTACTTAATATGTACGGCTTGATTCCCAAAAGCATTGTTATCTAAGTAGGGCGTAGAAGAGCCTTGTACAGCTTGTGCAACTTCAGATTTCTCTTTTTTTCCCCAGTTTATCAGAGAGGGACATATTAATGCCAGTGTCATTTAAGTATTATTGAGATACTATTATAGTTTTTAATTTGATATTTTTTGGATTTTTTGGGGGATTTTATATTTCAGTTAACGTTCTTTTTTTTTCAAGTAACAAGTGTTTTTTTATGGGTTTTTTTCAGTTTTATGTAACAAAATGACCCTGATTAATGCATTTGGATGATCACAGTGTCATTGAAGAATATACTATATCTGTGGAAATTTTTTCAGATTTTCTACACATCTTTTGTGGACTATAGGGAGAACACAACAGGTTGAGTAGTAACTACTCTTAGTTTCAGGTTGATTTGGTTGCTTTTAAAAAAAGCTAACTTTATTTTGCTATTACCACGTCAGGTAAAAGGCCTGAAACTTTATGTGGCCCTAATTGAGCATAACAAACTAAGTATTTTCAACCTACTTTTGTGTTTCAGCCTTTAATCAGAACCTTCGAACTTGACAGCTTCCATAATGATACTACTACATACATACTAACTTGGGGAAACCATTGTTACTCCATATTAATATGACGTACGACATAAGATGAAAGGTAACGTTCACTCAAAAATGAAAAATTCTGTCATAATTTACTCACCCTCATGCTCTTCCAAACCTGTATGACTTTAATTCTTCTGTGAAACATAAGAAATGTCCAAACCATGGAAGTCAGAAGGTTCAAATGGTGTTCGAATCCCAATGTTCTTCAAAATATCTTCCTTTGTGTTCCACAAAACAAAACTTTGCATGCAGGTTTGGAACAACAAGAGGGTGAGTAAATGATGACAGAATTTTCATTTTTAGGTAAACTATCCCTTTAAGATGATCTTTGTCAAGTTGAGAAAAGAATTCAAAAGTTTAAAATGAGTTATAAACAAAATATTGGCTATGGAAAAAAGCTAAATCCTTAAAGTTGCATAATGTTAAACAAACTGTTTATAAACACACTAGGAGGCCACTTTCATATTCATCCCTGGTGAATGTACAACCGACGACTGAAAGGCAGACTGTGGAACCATAATGCTCTAAATCATGTCTTCAGCGTTCACTTAGAGCAGACATAGGGCAATAGCAGATAGGATTACAGCTCTATCAAACTGGTTTTGTTGGAGAAACTGAATAGCTTCCCCCATCACACACACACACAATCTTCCCTCACCCACAGGGAGGCTCTGCTTCCAGAATGTCAAGCTGCAGTTTACCTGTTGCCATTTACAGAATAAGTAACCCATACTCAGAATTTGTGCTCTGCATTTCATCCATTCATTCAGTGCACACACACATTAGGAGCAGTGGGTAGTGTGAACACACAAACACACACTGCGGAGCAATACACCCAGCAGTGGGCAGCCATTTTGCTGTGGCACCTGGGGAGCAATTGGGTAACCAGTCTGACTCTTTAACCATAAGGCCACGTCTGCCCCAGTGTTTTACAAAGATTGTGTTCAGTACCATTCAGAAGTTTAGGGTTGGGTCAGAAACATTTTTTTAAAAGAAACCTCTTATGCTCAACATTTATTTGATAAAAAATGCAGTAAAAACAGTAACATTGTGAAATATTATTACAATTATAATTATAGTTCAATTAAAATAAATATTTAAATATATTTCAAATATTTCAAGATGTAATTTATTCCTGTCATGGCAAAGCTTAATTTTTGCAGATTTGGAACTTAAGAAACATTTTCTTGTTATCATCAATGTTGTTGTTTTGTTTGTTTTTTTGTGGAAAGAGTGATACATTTTTACAAGATTCAAAAGAGTAGCATTTATTTAAAATATAAATCTTTAAAAATATATCATAACCCCAAACTTTTGAGCGGTAGTAGGCCTATATGCGCACACACACACAAAAAAATGATTGTTTCCTCAAAGAGCATCAAATTTGACAGTTTAAACAAGTTCTCAACCATATGACTCTGTGGATCCAAGGCTATCTAAACTTCTAAACAGCATCATTTGTGTGGTTTCAGTTATTTTGTCTTGTGATTTATACTTAAATATCTGTTTTGCAGATGTATATAAACTCCTATGGCACTTTTCACAGAGCTGTACCCTTCCCTCTCTACTAACCGACCCATCGTCTCTCAGTTCAAATACTGCAGTCTGGTTCTGACACCCTAGCAGGGGTATAATATGTGGCTGGAGCAGCACAACGTTATTGATTCCCGAGTCTAATCACTGCAAAAAGCCAGATCAGCGCTTTCAATCAGTGGGAGTCTTTTGAAAATACTGTGTAGTAAAATGCCATCTGCCATTCTTGCGTTTCAATCTCACGGCCGTTCTCACCTGCTTTCATTTAGCAGGATGACAGTGCAGTATGTCGTCGTGATGCAGCCGCACAAATGGCTTCCGGCTCTTTGTGTTTTGAGGTGCATTTTGCCTGACTGCGGTTTAGAGAATGCTCAGAAACGCCAGTGGATTCTAATGGGCTGTGTGCGGCTTTTCCGAGCAGAAGAGGGGTGTGGCCCCGTGACACGGCAAATGGATAATGCTGATTCCCCAGGAGCTTTGGCTTGTAATATATTTCTCTTGAACTGGAAAGTCTTTGCCAATTCTTCTGGGCCGATTTGATGACCCCCTTTTCTCCTCACTTTCTCCCCCTGTCACATAAACACACAGGAAATCTCCCCTCCCCCTCTCAACATCTCCTGCTGCAGCCTGGGAGTGAACAGGAGCTCTTAGCGTTCCCTCACAAGCCTGAGCCATTAATTATAAACAGCCATGCCAGCGGCCAAAGAGGAGTGACTGTAGAAAACCTGCACGATGGAGGCAAAGTCCCCTCTCTTTGTTTTTCTTTTTTTTAGTCCAAAATGAATTAATCTTTCAACAAGAAACCAATACTATTATATTTTTGTATTAATTCGATTATATTGACAGTAACAATTAAAACCACATTCATGCATATTTCATGTTTTTTTCTTCTGCTATTATTATTATTATCATCATCATCATCATTATTAATAGCCACTTTCTTTTCAGGCCATTCTTCAACACTGCAGGTGGCAACATTAAAGGAGCTTTAAATTAATTGAGCGAAGGGGTCGATAAAAAAACTGCCTTACTTTTTTACATACCTTGGATATACAGTATATTGATTGCTATTGTATATGTAATTGTGGATGTTAATTTCCCCAATTTTTATATTTAGATTAGCTTTTTTGGCATCACTTAAAGATAATATTTAAAAACACTAATCATTTTGTATCACAGTTAAATGTGAAAATTTATAAATTTTTGTTGTGATGCCTAAATTTGCTTGTTACATTTAAAATGATTTATTTTAGTTTTTTGTGTTTTATTTTTTCATTCATTTTGACAAAATATTGATCCATAATGTAGAATTTTTAAATCTGCCATTTATCAGTTTCGTGAAATAACATGAAAACAATTATGGACTTACTGGTATCTGCCAAAATTTCTATATCTGTGCATGTCGTTGCCTCCCTGAACTTTATTTGTTGACATTGCTATTGTCTCATATTTTTTTATTTGTACAGTATTTTTAATATTATTTTTTTTTCCTCATTCTAGTTTTTTTATGTATTTTATTTAGTTTATTTCTTTATTTTTTGTCTCCATTCTCTCTGTTTTGCCCATGGAAACAAGCGTCTGTTGTCAGTGCATGAGCAGGTGCGCTGGAAACATGATCTCACTGGCTGTTTGCTTTCATAATGTAATGTTTCACTCAGCATTGTGAGAACATGATGACACCATATTACAGTATAGGGCTTGTTTGAGAGACGCTTAATGCATCAATATTTTCCAAAGATATTTCATATGAGCTATTAAAAAGCAGAAAATGGCAGCCTGTTGTAGTCTCAAATTTCTGTTATAGTGTAACGTCACGCACTATTGGACACAGAAACAAAGCCATTCAGCAGCTCTGCTTACCATATTTTACCAGCAGAAGCTGCAGTGTGTGAAGTTACTGCTTTACTGGTCCTCCCATCCCATTGAGATTGTCCAATAAAATCCACCACACCTCCCCATGCCAAGCAAATGATTCCTTTCTGCTTCCATGAGCTTCAGCTTACCATAATATCTTATTCGCCACTGTATTGCCTCTGTAAGCTCATTGATTTTGGCGTTCCTGATGCATACCTACAGTACAACACTTGCCAGTTACAATTGCTTTCTAGATCTCGGCTGAGAGGAACTGTTTAGATGCCTGTGGCTATGAGTCTGGAATCATCCAGATTCCAACACAAAATAAAACCTAAATATTTTTGTAGCATCCCATTTTTTGTAGACTTGCTCTAGTGGCCAGTGAAAGCCACAAAATGTCATTATGTCTATTATTCTTGTTTCTTCTTTGTGCTCTTATATTTGTGTTTTAATTGTTTTAGTCCTGTTTTGTTCTATGAATCTGCCCTTGTACTGAGGGTTGTGCCAAAGTCAGACACCTTATTCAGAAAGGCACAAATATTGACTTGAGAATAATAGAAAAAATTTATTAGCCTGATTTTCATAAATGAAAATGCGCACAGTGTGATTTCAAGTTCAAATCAGATGATTGTGTTGCATCTCTTTTTATCAAACTTGTCAAAAGTAACATTAACATTAAATACAATATGATAAATATTTCTTATTAGATCATTATTTTCCAATTTTTTGATGTCTATTTTAATGTTTTAAACCTACCAAACAAGATATACAATAACATGACTCTCCCTCACTCTTCTAGCTAGCTTTGTATTATTTTTTGTTGTTTAGCTGCTTTAGTTTGTAATACACAAACATTTTCCAGTTTAACCCTCACCCACATAAGAGTTATAATCTAAATTCTAATAGAAATCCTGTTCACACTCTATTTGTATTTATTTATTTTGTTTATCTCTTATTTCATGGTATAAAAAAATATTTTTAATGAAGCAAAAACATTAAAGGATTAGTTCACTTTCACATGAAAATTAGCCCAAGCTTTACTCACCCTCAAGCCATTCTAGATATATGACTTTCTTCTTTCTGATGAACACAATCGGAGAAATATTAATAAATAAAGTTGTATATGGAAGGTGGTCTGGCAGAAGCTACATATTTTACTTCATATTTTTTTTTACAAAAACGCATCATTTCACTTCAAGGACTTTATTATCCCCCCGGAGCCATGTGGAGTACGTTTATAATGGATGGATGTGGATGGAAGAACTTTCTTCAGCTCATACTCGTTTGGTAATGCTTACTGCCATTATAAAGCTTGGATGCGTCAGGATATTTATTAAAATTTCTCTGACTGTGTTCATCAGAAAGAAGAAAGTAATATACACCTATGAAGTGAAGTGAAGTGGCATGTGGCCAAGTATGGTGACCCATACTCGGAATTTGTGCTCTGCATTTAACCCATCCAAGTGCACACACACACAGCAGTGAACACACACACCGTGAACACACACCCGGAGCAGTGGGCAGCCAATGCTGCGGCGCCCGGGGAGCAGTTGGGGGGTACGGTGCCTTGCTCAAAGGTCTCACCTCAGTCGTGGTATTGAGGGTGGGGAGAGCGCTGGACATTCACTCCCCTCACCGACAATCCCTGCCGGACCTGAGACTCGAACCCATGACCTTTGGGTTACAAGTCCGATTCTCTATCCATTAGGCCACGACTGCCCCTCAACCCTATGGCTTGAGGGTTAGTAAAGCTTGGGGTATTTTTCATTTGAAAGTGAAATAATCCTTTAAATTGCCCTATATTATGCTATTTAAAGGTTCCTAAGGTTCCTGTTTTGTAGGACTACAATAAGTTTACATGCATTCAATGTAAAAAAACATTTTCTCATACATTTCAGCATCACCTCTTTTTCTCACAGTGTCTGAAATGGTTTAATAAAGGATTCCGTCTCTCTAAACCCCTCTCCGAGAGCCTCCTTTGCTCTGATTGGTCAGATGGCCCAGTCTGTTGTGATTGGTCTCCCGCTTACAGCGTGTGTCGGAAACGAAATGCAGATTAAAATATCTGAATTTCAACTCCAGAGGCTTCCGACATTTGCGTCATTGTTCGTGGATAACTAGTGAAGACCATAGGCGGGCATTATGCAAATTTGTTACAAACCAGTAGGTTTGAGGCGGAAGTAAGACTGGAATTCATTTTAGGCAGTTCAGAATCAGTTCTTTCTTTGGGAGACAATAGCTTGTGCACTTTGATCTTTGAAACTCTGAAGACCTTTTACATTCACAAACAGCTGTATTACACAGTACATGAAAGGTAATACCCGGAAAAAAAGCATTATAAGGGCTCTTTAAGAATTACAACCCTAAATAAGACATAGAGGTCCTTAGTTATAGCAGGGCAGACGGCTAAATTGATCTTTCTTGCCCTCTCTTAAATTGTCAGCCAGCTCTGATTTTAGCTGTCACTCTGTTGGCATGGAAGAAAGGCTTGAATTTGTCTGGACAGACAAGGCTGGGAGATGCTATTTGCATAAGTGTGTTCGGTAGAACAGGTATTTGCAGTAGAATATTGGTAGCTTTCAATGCATCCTCAGAAACTTGAACTGGATCAGGAGGAGTGTTCATGACTCTAAATATCCAGTCTGTCTTAACACAAAGGCACTACAAAGGGCATCGGGCACAGCAGGGATCATTCTGTATAGTTAATGTACAGAGGGATTTTGATATATACAAGAAACTGGAGCACATTAATATGGCGCCTTTCAACTGATGAGAATTTAATGCTCTAATTTGTGTTTCTCCAATAGTGCATGTCCCACCGAAACACTTAGAAAGTTGTAATAAAAACAGCACACAATGGTTCGAAAATTCACTTAAGGCTGAATTTGACTGTGTCTTATTATATTAATTGAAATTATGTGTTTAAAAGCTGTTCTCATGTGACTACAGTGGAAAGTCTCATTTGTATCCTGCTGAGGTTATACGCTACTGATTGACTGTTCTTTCAGAGAGAGGGGATGAAAAAGTGAACACAGAAACACTCATATTTGATTAGAAAAAGCATAGCACACAAGAGTATTTTTCCAGAGGGACTGTCATGTCATGGATGCAATCTCTTGTAAGTCTTCATTAAACACAGATAAATGGTACCACACCCTACACATGTGTGATCCTCAGAGTTACACAGATGGAAATAAAGATTTGGATAAAATCATTTTTGTATCTATGCTTTGAAAAAATTAGGCTGGCTTTCATTTTATGGCTAAAGAACAGTTCACACCCCATTTATGCTTCCTAAATGACTGTTTTGCTCCACAGTCCCCAGAGTGTAGGTGCTTCATGTGCGGTGGAGGTAGTCTGCACCAATTTTCTGGCAAACGGCTCCCAAGCACGCAGTCAGGTCCGTTTACTGCGAGCATATGCAGGGCTGTAAATCACACCTGTCAGTGGATTTGTGCTCTGCTCTCTCAATGCAGCTCCTGCGCATTTGCATATGATTTGCAAGAGTATGGCAAGTCATTTTAGCAATTATACTCAGTAGAATCAATTTCAAACTAAACTAGTACTATTAAAACTATTTAGCATCTAACTATTTTAATACATAGTGTTAATTGAGAAAGTAAGCCAACTATTAGCGACTGCTATCGTTTTCACTTTCACTGTACTTATTCAGTACGTTTGCCTTTGCTACTAGTCAGTATCCCAATAGTAGCAAGTTCCATTGTTACTGGAAATGAACTCTATGGTGGGTCTATGGTTCAGATGTTATTTATTAACTTTTACCGTTACTATTAACATTTTTATTTCTTAGTAAAACTATCCCAATAGTTACTATCTGTTTCTGTTTTGCTTGTATTTATTTATTGGATAGTACCTATCTATGCTCATGCTTTATTTGTAGCTCAGTGAGCACAACTGGAAAAAGAATAAATACAGCTGGAATAAGCTGTATAGGACTGGTGGTGGATGAGGAGAGACCCCTGATATGATTGTAAAGCGCTTTGGGTGTACAGTTGTACATAGGAAAGCGCTATATAAATGCCTCATTCATTCATTCATTCATAAGAATCTAATGAAAGGTTACTAATGAATAGTCATTACAGACTTTCTAGTAGGCCTAATTTAAACATATGTTAGTGTTAGTAACAGCAGCTTTAAGGAATGAATGTAAAATGGCTTGCCATACAACAGATAGACTGTTTATTGAAGTGAAAGAGATTTCTGTTGTATGTTCAAGTAGCTACTTTCAACACAATTTCGTGTCAGTAATACATAATGTTGGTCTGAATTAAGAAATAAAACCCATAATTATTGAAATTGTAACTTATTGGTTACTGCCTACTCACCATAATTGAATAGACCAACGCAACGATGCTTAGTGGCCACACGGGACAAAAGCAGGAAAAAATGACAAGTATGAGATAGTCTTTGGGTTTCTGCTGCTCTTGGGCGGCATTACCGGCGAATGATGAGCGGCTCAGGCTCGCTCTGGACGGGGAGAGAGGAGCCGGTGAGAGCTGCCCCACTGATCCGGATCTCAGCGGCAGACTGTGGCCGTTCTGATCCCCGTCGAGAGTCTTGTCATCCCCGACACTGACCGTGAAGGAGCTGGAGGTCTTCACCCCGGTAGGCTCGGTGGTCACAAGGAGTTTCTCGGTCTCGGCTGGTTGCGTGCCGCCACTCTCCCCCAGATTCGATTTCGCAAACTCCGTATCTGTGTTTATTGCCATTGTGGAAATCCAAAGTTAATATTTCTGAAAGAAAAAGAAAACTCCTTTTGGCGGATGTTAAATATTATAAAAGTGGTGACACGGCGCTAATTTCCCATTATTTACGATTTCTTTAACTTCAAATCACGCGTTTGATTGTATTCATACGGTTAATATGACTTGAGTCGTCGAATAAAGATGTCCAGATTGTTAATATTTTCTTTTGCTTGGCAATTTTGTTTGTAAACTAATTAAAACAAGTCAAAGAGCCGCTGAGACATTATCCTCCCATGTCGAAATGGTCATCCTCTCTTTGTGATCGGGTTTAATGGATTCAGTTCCACTCAGTTCAATCCAGATCGGAAGACAGTCTCCTCTGCCCACACACTCAACTAAACCACAGAGATGCGACTCATCTGGACTTCAGCATATCCACCGCAGCATTACCCAAACGTCTGAAACCTGTTTTCACGTGTAGAAAAATGAAAGAGCAGGTTCTTTGCTCTCTTTTGTGATGTTGCAGCAGGTTAAAGTAGTTGCGCAGCAGTGAGTGCAGGGATGTTCCTCTCTCACCTCCTCTGCATCAATGATGGAGGTGCGCTGGTCCTGCAGGACTCCCCATGCAACACTCAGTGTTCTTCCCCTGGGGATGCTGCAATACCTCCCTGTGTCTTTGTGAGGCTTTTTTTAAATCGCATAAACAAACATTACTTAAGCTTTTGTTTATTATTTGGTTAGTTAACTAATTAGTCAAAGTGTAAGTGGTTAAAAGAAGGATTCAGAGAAAAAGCAGCATCATTTTCACAATGAAAGTAGGCTATTTGGAAAAATGCATGGGGCTTGCATACCTTCTGCTATTGTTTCTTATTATCAACCTAAAACCTCAATGATCTTTCATTAATCAAACTAGTCGATGATGCTTGAATAATCTATGCGCTGTTCCTCACTTAATCATTAGTCTGTTACAATGTTAATGGTTGTCCTCACCAGATGAAAAGCATGGTTGCATAAAGAGCATGTGAATGTGCTGGAAAAATGTGGATAGAGAAAAGGGAATCCCCTTAAAACAATTTCATATGATGTAATGGTATTGATCCAGTTTGTCCTTTAACAGATATCATTGCAAGTGGTTTCATAAACCTCAGTGCAGACAACAAGTACATATGTATTCACTAGCGCAGTGTTTCCCAAATTGGGGTTGCGAGGTAATAAAAAACGAATAATTATTTAATTTAAAAAAAAAAGACTAATGTAAATAAATCATTATAAAAGAAATACAATCAAATAAAACAATAAGAGAACTGTGAACATGTGAATGTGTTGTTAAATTGTATATTATTAGCTTCTAGTAAATATTTTAGGTCAAAGGGGTTCTACTAATGAAAAAAAAAACAGGGAATCCTTTGCGTATATTCAGCATGGGGAAAATCCACTGTTAAGCTAAGGTGTTGATCGGGGTCAGTAATGAATTTCTAATAAAAAGTGACCTATAAGAGAGGCAGTGTAATATGTTGTGACAACTATTTCTGCAGCATTTTTAACTTCTCTCTTCTTGAAATGGCAATAGCAATCTGACTTATGTTTGAGAATCAAGAAATCCAGCAGATCTAATTAACTAAATACATTTAATTACCCTGCTGAAAAATCCAAAATAAAGCTGGTTTAAGCTGGAAGTAGCTGGTTTTAGCTGGTCTCCCAGCCTGGCTTAGCTGGTCAAACTAGTCTCCCAGCCTGGATTAGCAGGTGTTCAGCTGGTTTAAGCTGGTCTCCCAGCCTCCGATCTAACCAGAACCCTTCTGAAACCAGCTATGACCAGGCTGGGAGACCAGCTAAAACCAGCCTGACCAGCTTTGGCTGGTTTTAGCTGGATTTTTCAGCATGGCACTCAGTTAAAAATATTTATATAGCTCAAATATGATTAATAATTACATTTGATATTATTTAATTCTTTACAGGACTGTTTGCCTATGCATAAAGACTGGTGCACATGTGAAGGAGTTTATGAATGTCATGTTAAACGATTGACTGCGTTTCTTCGGGTGAGGACAACTGATGAATCAGCCACAACAGTAGTTGAGTGAATACTATTTTATTGGATGATTGACAAAACTACAGTCACTATGGTGAAGTCTTACATTATGTAGAATACATGAAGAGCATCAGACAAAGCATTACTAAGTAAAACAGGTAAAAAAGATTCAACTTGACCCCACACCATCATCGTTACACTTCTCCTGAAAACGTTGGTATGCTTAAGACTCATTGACTGGATCCTGGTCTGCCTCTTCTGGACATGTTGGCTCAGGAGTCGCATGCTCTGGTGATGTTTCCTCAGAAGTCGATTGCTCCAGAAATATTTGTACTGTGTTCAATTGTACTGGAGTAGCATCTTCTCTGGTAGTTTGTTCGGGAGTCACATTCTGAGTTGATGAGCTGTTGAGTTTTGGGATCACATGATCAGAGCTTAATAGCTCAGAAGGTGTTTGTTCTGGACCAGACTGTGCTGAAGTTATTTGCTCTAGAGTTGTTTGCATTGAGTTTGTTTGTTCTTCAGCAGTTTCTTCTAGTGGTGCTTCCTCTGGACTCTCTTGTTCTGGTGATGTTTGCTGTGGATTCTCTTGTTCTGGTGATGTTTGCTCTGGATTCTCTTGTTCTGGTGATGTTTGCTCTGGATTCTCTTGTTCTGGTGATTTTTGCTCTGGATTCTCTTGTTCTGGTGATGTTTGCTGTGGAATCTCTTGATCTTGTTCTGGTGATGTTTGCTCTGGACTCTCTTGTTCTGGTGATGTTTGCTCTGGATTCTCCAGCTCTAGAGACTCTTGGTCTCTTGCTATTTTTGTGAACATGTCCTTGTACTTCAGTCTGTCCTCCTCATTTTTTAATTCCATTCTCATTTTGAGAACGCCAAGCTCTTTCTTGATTGTCTTTTTCATGCCAGGATCCAGATCCAGCACTCGCATGAAATCATCTTTGGCCTCGGCTTCATTCCACACCTCCATGTGCGCTTTGCCACGCAGATAGAAGGCTTTCATCGCCCCTACGAAATACAGAGAATGCATTCAGCTGGTGCATTTGACATTGGGAAACACATCAGATATTATCTTCTCGTTATAAACGGTGGGAGAACTGACAATTTACAGTTACTCACCAGGGTGCTGGTTGATGATGTCAGTTGTGTGTTCGATGACCTCATAGTACTCCTCCATGCGAAGCAGACACTGACAGTAGTTTAAAGTGAGCATGTTGGCCATCTTCTCTAGTTTTAGCCAGGGAGCTTCCCATGCCTTTTCCTGAAGAAACATACACATTTCAATTCAAAGAGACATGCCATGCTTCATTAATATTACATTAGTGGTATTATTATAGTGGTATCTATCCTTTCATGATCAAAAATTTTGTTTTTTTAAGATACTGAATGTATTAAAAACTAGCTGCAGAGGTGTATTCTTACCTTTGTCTGCACATTCTTGACACACATAATGGCTTCTTTATATTTCTGTGTGGCGTCCTCATATCGGCCCTGTTTGAAGAGCTTGTTCCCTTGACCGTGGAGCACAGGTACCGCTTTCACCCTCTCCGCATCGCTCAGAGCCCAGGACTCTCTGTCATATTCACTGGGCTGCTGTACCTGAATCCATTATTGATTATTGTAGCAAGTTATATATAGCTATATAGTATATAGCAAGCCACATATAATTAATTTCCATTTAATAGCATGGGTATCTTGAAGGAAGAGGATAAATAGGCTTGAAAATAATCCCCTAGCTCGGCCTAGTGGTCATTTTGTGTACTGCTCTTGTGAATTGAAGCACTGTAGGCAATAGTCTGGCACATATCTACTTTAGGCCATTAGTTGAATAATATATTTCAGCCAAAATCATATTGCAGATACACAAATACAAAGCTATGAAAGGTTAAAACTGGTGCACATATGGCAATTATCTTAATAAAGACAAAGAATAATTGAAATATTTATTAGCACTGCAAAGTTTCAGTCTAAAAATCTTCCTAAATGCCTGAAGAAAGTCTTTAGACTAAAACCTTGCAGCAAAACCTTCTTTATAAGCAAATGCACTGTGTTGAACCTCTTCTTCACATATTGTAAGTGACAAAATATCTGCTAATTTCAAAATGAATGCAAATATTTTTCTCAATGAGCCTAAAAAAATAATTGAATTCAGACCTTCAGAAGTTCCATTACAAAGTAAAGAGGCTGTGGTTCTTTCTGAAGCTCGTCCAGATCGTCATAGCCCAGGCTGTGGTAGGCAAACATGTTGGCCATGCCGCAGGTGTGAATGTGCCAATCCACTGGATCTTTCCCCACTGCAATACGCCGCAGACTCTTTGCCACTATTGGATACAATCCGGTGTGCTTCCCGGCCACAGAAAGAAAACATTAAATACTGAAAACATAATGACTGCTAAGCTCTAAAATAAGTCATTTTTCAGTGTAAAAGTTACATTTATTGGAGTAACTGCAAATATTTCAAATTCCAAGGCATGGCACTTTTATAAAGCTTGAAAGTGTGTGTTTACGTTTCAGATATGTCCGTAACTGTGTTTGTATTAACAATCTTGGCATTCCCATAATGCTAGAGGGTGTTATAGCCATGGGATGGCAGCTGTAAATGATGATTATACCTTGTGGAACAGACTTGGATTAATCCTATTTTGTAAAGATTTAAGCTTTCCGTCAGGCTAATGCATGACACGCTCCAGTCTGAAACTCACTGTGGTATTCCACAACCATAAAGGTACGTGACTGAAATCTCAGTCACCATGTCTCATCCGAAAACGTTTACAGGCCATCAGTTAACTTCAGCTTTAATTACAGAAATACTGTTCTGATATTAACTTCATAATGAGTGTCCTGGGCATTTGTTAAACGGTATTTAATGATTTAATGGATTTTTTGACCCTCATTCAAACTTGAGGTGAAAATTATGCATACACTCTAATTATGCATACACTACTGTTCAAAAATGTGGGGTCATTAAGTTTTTTTTGTGTTTTTTTTAAAGATATCAACTATTTTATTCAGCAAGGATGCATTAAATTGACAAGTGTCAGTAAATACTTTTATATTGTTACAAAAACATTTATTTCCAATTTATGTTCATCAAAGAATCCTGAAAAAAAGTATTACAGTTCCCACAAAACTATTAAGCAGCACCACTCTTTTTAACATAAATAATTAGAAAGATTTTTGAAGGATCATGTGACACTGAGGACTGAAGTAATGATTCGTAAAATTCAGCTTTGCCATCACAGGAATAAATTACATTTTAAAATATTTTAAAATTGTTTTAAATTGCAATAATACTTCACAATATTACTGGTTTTACTGTACAGCCTTGGTGAGCATAAGTTTTTCAAAAACATAAAAAATCTTACCAACCCCAAACTCTTGAACAGTAGTGTATATTTATATAATATTACATAAATTGATTACTTAAGCTTTCACCATTGAGAATTTGTGGGAGCCAAGAGGATGTAGAACTGAAAGTAAAATGTGAGTTTGAATAAGTATAAAATGGAGTCAAATTCAGTTAAATTCATATAATTGCACTTGTAGGTTTTAACAGTACAACAAATGACAAGTACAATACATATTATACTTAATAATAATTAATGTTCATTAAACAATTAAGCGTTTAATCATCATCATTATTATCATTATTGATAAATTACATTTCCTTTCGTTCCAATTCAAATTTCAATTTAATTACAAAGTTTTATTCCACCTGAGTAGTTTGTTCCCCTACTGTCACATGGAGGACCACAATATACTTACAATGACATCACACCAGAACTCAGCCACCTCCCCTACGTGCATGGACGTGAGCAGAGTCTCCCAGACATCCAGTTTAAACATGTTCCCGATCACCATTTCCATGGGCATACCCGCCTTTTTACTGTCATCTATCACGGTGCGATCATCATTGCAGAGCTGGGTGCGGAAATGGAACGTCACCTGTAAGCAACATGGAAGTTTGTATTTGGTTGAATTTGCTGTTATTTCCACAAAACAATCTAGAAGCCATTACTAACATCCCCTATATGCCTTACAAGCCCATTTGTGACCCTGGACCACAAAACCAGTCATAAGTTGCACGGGTATATTTGTAGAAATAGCCAACAATACATTGTATGGGTCAAAATTATAAATTTTTCTTTTATGCCAAAAATCATTAGGATATTAAGTAAAATGTGAGTGGATATGCGTTGCTAAGAAGCGATTTTCTCAATATTTTGATTTTTTTTTTGCATTCTTTAGATTCCTGATTTTCAAATTGTTGCATCTCAGCCAAATATTGTCCTATCCATACATCAATGGGAATCTTACTTATTCAGCTTTCAGAAAATTGATCATTATGACTGGTTTTGTGGTCCAGGATCACATATATCATGCTTATTTGAAATCAGACTCTCCCTACAAATGCAAAGATACTTAATATGACATTAAAGAGCCAGAAAATCTGTGTCTACTCTGAAATGCATTCTAAAATCCTATAAAGACAACCTGTTACATGTGTAATGTGAAAAAAGACTCCTAGATTAAATTAGTTAAACAATTAAATCACTCACATCCTGGAACAGTTTCTATATATTAAACTGTGAGGATGTACCTTAGTTCCTGTGACAAATTTGGGCTTCTCACTGGTCCCTCCATGCAAGATGGTCTTCTTGATCCCTTCAACACCTAGCAATAGCATCATGCTGTCCTCCATGATTTCTGCAATGTATTTGTATTGGAAGTGTGTTTGTATTTGTATTTGTGTGACTGAAGAGGTGTAAAGACTGACTGGAGCTGGATTAAGAAGGTTGGAATAACAGGATTAGGCCCAACAGCCCCACCTTCTCATCCACAGAAGGGCTTTCCTCAGCATTTTCACACTACATCCATCTCCAACTAGAAGAGCCTAGAACCTTCTGGACTAAGCCTTCAGTTCTTCGGTCGCCTTCAGTTCATCACAGCATTGTGGTCCGCAGCAGAAAGAAAGGATATGATGTAGAGCTGAGTATGGACTCAACGACCCCTTCGCACACATGTGGCCGACAGCTGGATCACAACAGCGCTGCCGGTGCCGAGCCCCTGCCGAGACAAAAGTTTAGAGCAACCAATCTGCTTATTGTCGTTTTGTAAGACTGTCCTGAATTACGGAAGAGAGACGCTAAATTACACGCAATTATTGTTTTTACAAGCCATGTCTGAACATTGTGTACTGGCCAATCACATATCTGAACCCCTCTTAGATTCTGCCATATTAATAACAAGGGTTTCAAATTGAATTTACTGGACAAACGAATCAGGGAGGGACCTCATCGTCATATTGTACATCCAAAAGTGTAAAAACACATTTTGTGATCGTCACGAGACGGTTATCCGCTCTTAATAAAAGGTAGCACATTCTGTAGCCATCTTATACTGTTCACATAGCCTATGTCTTCTTAATGATGCTTTAATGCATGTTAAGAGGGTGTTGTACATTTCCTGTAAAAACAACAGAACGTTTGATTCCTGAAATCTCGTGGTCAATGCTAAATATTGCACGGCATTTTTGAATAGCATTGGATGCCGCCTGTCTATTTAAAATCATGTATCGCCCTCTGCTGGCCACAAACATTGAGATCTTATCTTGCTGTAATTTAGGGCTTTTTCAGATACAGAATGTCACTCGTCTGTCCATGTCTTGCTTTATATCAAAAACAAAGAACTTTCTTAATCATTGTATTAGGTTTATTATGTGTGTTTAGTCAAAAAGCTAATAGTTACAGTAGTTCGTTGTGAAGATAGCTTCAGAAGTAGAAGGCCTACTGAAGGTTTCCTCATCAAATGTTTCTGTGAGTAACGTTAGGCCTACTAGATACATTACCGTTCAAAACTTAAGGGTCTGTAAGATTTTTTTCTCTCTTTTATAGGCTACTCACTCACCAATGCATTATTTATAACAGCAATACTGTGAAATGTTATTACAATTTAAAATAACTTTTCTATTCTAATTTATTTTGTAATTTATTCCTGTGATATCAAAGCTGAATTTTCAGCATCATTACTCCAGTCTTCAGTGTCACATGATCCTTCAGAAATCATTCAAATATGATGATTTGATGCTAAAGAAACATTTCTTGTTAATATCAATGTTGATATTACGTCGTAATTACAGTTGTTAGCTGTACACGTGCCTTTAAGTTAACCCTCTGGTGCTCTTCGGTCAATTTTGACCAATTTTTTACTTCATCGGAATAGTATAAAACTTGGTAAAGGTTTGAACACACACACACACACTATAGACTCACTTGTGATATATTTTATAAGGGATTCTTTAATGTAAAGACAGTTAAAAAAATAAACTGAAATTATTTTAAATAGAAATCTTCTGTAACATGATAAAGGCCTTTAATTTTAAGCTATTTATTGCATCCTGACTGAATACATATATATCACTGACTGCAAACTTTTGAACGGTGGTGTACGTCTGGTACTAGACATGTCTGAGGCTTAAAAAGCTAAATTATCAACATGTTACTATGGGTACAGGCCTGACTATAGCATAAAAAAGCATTATGATGTTGTTTGTTTTCTTAAAAGGGGTGCCATGTTCAATTTTACAAAAAAACCTTGTAAGTAAAACAAAATTAATTAAAAATGTTAATGACATAGAGCGTATGTATTACAAAGTTATCCCATTCACACTTAAACTATGGCATTTTTATGATTTATGACTTTTTATTGTTACTCTAATTACACACACACACAAAAAGGACTGGATTCTGCTAAATTGATCTTTAGGTGCCATAATTGCTTTTTGACTTCTAGCCTGTTACAGAGCAGAAAATATGGCATAATATTTATATTAAATATTTACCACAACTAGAGCATATCGTCCATCATAATCTTTATCAATTTTCTTTTCTTTTTTTGCTGATAGATAATCATGAAAAAATAATAATACTGAAGAGAATAAAACAAAGGATTTTCTAGATGTTTGTACTGCTCAATAGAAATTTCCATTGTAATGAAAATTACAACAAAACAAAAAAAACTTTTTTTAAATGTATCATTATGTCTACACACTAGAGTAGAAATAAAGTATGGCCATGTTTCTGGAGCAGAGCTAAACAGGTTAATTTATTTAAAATTGAGTTTCTCGAGATTTTCATGGCTGTTTGATGAATCCTTCAGTGGAGAGGCAGCAGTGCGATGGCTGCAAGTGGGTCTGATCTCTGCAGCTCTGCGATTGCTCACCTGCCACAGACGCAGAAGGACATTAATGATGCTGTAAGTGAGGTTTGGTGTCAGAGTGAGTCATGAAGACTGCGTCAGTTCACCCACGCGTGCTGCGTCGTGCGGCCACGTGGAGAATGACATGTGCTCCACTGAAATTATGCTACAATGAAAACCTGAATATTGAAAATGTATCAGTGATCCGCTCATGTAATGTAACACTCACTGTTGGGCTCAGAATTAAGCTTTGATCCTGTATTCATAAAGAGATGAGGAGCGTATAGGAACAGACAGGTGCTGCTGTGACTGCATGCGTGTGTGTGTGTCATTCTCATCCAGCCTTGTCATAACGTGACACGCTGTGCTGACCTGACACTACATGAAAGTGTAGGAAACATCCTGTGTTAGGAGAGGAAGTGGTATCCGAGATGCCATTCCCCTTCAGGGAGCCCATTTTCTGTGGCCTTTTCACACATCCTGTGCTCTTCTTTCAAACTCTTCAGTCACACATGGTTTACTGAGCCTCTCATCACTGTTCCTTTACAACAGATATGACAGGTCCTGAATCAAAGGAGCCCTGGATATCCCTGTATAACAAGTTCACACACACTGGTGTTGGTGTTCGGGTGTGTGCATGTTCTCTTACCAGAACCTCTACTGGACCCAACACATTCATTTCATCCTGAAACCGAAATGAATGAACTGAAACAAATAAACGGATGGATGGATGGATGGATGGATAGATAGATAGATTTAATACCTGTAAGCTCCACCAGGGGGTCTGTTTGTTCCACTTTGTTCCGAGTTGATCAGAGCTGCCTGGGCCTGCAAAGAAGACAAACCTGTAAAATCCGAACACTAATCTGTTCCTCATAAATGTTCTACAATGTTTCAAAATGTCTAAACCTGTAACAAACTAATGGTAAAGTCATGGATATTTCTGTAATGGATATTCATTTTCCTAGTTATTTTTCTAGAAACATCATTGGCTAGATATTGATCTTATCTTTGTATATATGGTAGCCTCGAAACACCAAGGTTGCCAGTTTATTCTCAGATAAAGGTGACTGGATCACAAACCTGATCTGTGACTATTGCGCCCTTGAGCAACTCACTTAAACCCAGAATGCTTCTGTAATTAGTGCTGTCACTTAAGTTAGACTTATGCATTCATGTATAAGAAAACTCGATATGACACTATTCTGAGTTCCCTGATATAATACTGTAAGATACAAACTCCTGACAGGATAATGAATTCAAAGTTGACAGTGTCATTTTGGCCTTTGGGAACCAGGGCAACGAGTGGCCCGATATCTCCCCGCTGGAGCCTCATGTACCTCCCCTCGACCTTTAGATACATACCACTGCGCATAGCAGGCAGTACAAAGGGCACATGAGCGCACACTCACACACTGAGTGCCTGCTGACACAGCCACCTTCCCACCATCATGTGGGACAAGCTATTCTATAAGCTCTGTCACTCAGGGAGACCAGCTGACCGGGATATTCTGGGATGGCTGTAGAATCAGATGGTCCAGCTCTCAACCTTAAATGCTCTTTAACCTCTTCGCACTTTAGAGACCTGCAGTCTCCAACAGCAGATCTATGGCAGACAACACGGACACTCCACGGGCCAAAGCCTTATCATTAAAGAGTCTGGTCATAATACTCTCTAAGCACGGCATTACTTAACACAGAGACAGGTCACCCCTCTCTGTACTGCCAAAACACTCGCAGTAATCTATGCACAGGTGTCGTTTTGCACTTTTTCAAACCTGTTGTAATGCTGTTCTAACATGGCATTTAAATAGTTAAATCAGATTTGAATGTCCTGATGGAGGGGATGATTATCAGTGAATAATGACTTATTCTTGAACAACCATTAGTTGGAGCAACCTGAAAAATACAATGTTTTTGCATGATTTTAACTTAAAGGACAGGGTATACTTCATTTTCGTTAAAATGGTTTTGCTCTCCCTTCAAAGTATACTTCACTGACTATGAGCCCAGATGAATGCATTCAGCATGTGCGCACTACCTAAGTGTAGGCTACTTCAGTTTTTATGCATACTACAGAGTATGCATACAGTGTGTGACATAAATTCAATTTTTCTAACTGCACGTACTCTGTATGCTCAGCTCGCACAATATGCTGTGGAAAAAAGAAAACCCAACCTTCCTGTCATTCTTTTCGTTATGGTTATAATATTGCTCATCTTGTCAGTTGACATGTTTTTTCTTGGCTTTTGAAATCATTTAGCTCGTCAAAAAATGCATGTGTACAGCTAACAACTGTAATTACGACAGGGGGGCTCCAAAGTTGCAAAAATACACAAAACTGCATACAGGACCTTTGTTTTTGAACGCTCAAAATCTTCACACATGGGCTATATTGACCACTCAAATGTCTGTGCGGACACAAAAATAGGGCTGCACGTGGACGGTGTGCATGGACATCAGTGGACTATGCTAATGACAAAAATGACGCCACACAGACTGTCTGCGAGCCACAGCAGAATGTGGACTATTGAATTATACTTTGGGCTTATTGTTGTCACATTTCATTTTTCTGATTTGAAATATGTTATTGAAACATTTCAGTTTGTCTACGTAGATTTTGCTATTTACCTTACTTAAAGTTGCAGTCTGTAAGTTTTGCCTCTTTGTCACCATCTCTGTTCGAAACCTGCAATTGCAGTTATTTGCGGAATTATCATCTTTACGTGGGTTGTGCATAGGCATGGCTCGAATGAATAATGAATGAAAACATGAATAATGTTTGCTGTCAGGTGGATACTGTACTTTGGAATCACAGATTGTAGTCTTGGAAGTATGACCAAAATAAGAATCTTCACCGGAGAATGTCATCTGAAGTAACAAATCTGCCACTTTTGTTCTGACCAACTGAGAAAAAAAAGCATTACAATACATTGCGCTACCAATGGTGATTAAATCTACAGATCGCTTAGCTCATATCACATCAAACCATGCAAATTATTATTATTGTTATACTTTGTTCTCAAATTGTTAACAACATCAGCATTACGTGACTATGTGTATTTAGTGTGTATTAGTGTTATCTGTAGATTTCAATTTCTGTTCAGTCTAATCTCTAATTCATTTGTCATACCATACAATCCGCCATCAAAATGATAAGTTAAATTATTTCAGCTGCTGTTAGAAAAGGCTAAGTGATCCACCACCTGCTGCATCCTCACATGATATATGGTCTGCTAGCTGGGACTCCTTTATGTAAACAGATGTGACGTAATGATGCAAAGACGAACGAAGGCATGCTTGAATTTTCCTGTGGAAACTTACCAGCAGAGGTGTAAAGTACTTGAGTAAATGTAATTAGTTACTGTACTTAAGTATCTTTTTGGCTACTTTGTAGTTGTACTGAGTATCAAAGATATTGGAAACTTTTACTCTCTACTTGACTACATTTTTGAGCGAGTAAATATACTTTTTACTCCACTCCATTTGTGATGAATAATGCTATTACACATTACATTTTTCACGGCAGCTACTTCAACTTGTCAACAAGGATATTTTACGTGAGTGTGAGTGCATTAGCAGGTAGTTGCTGATCGCAGATGTTTTATTTATTCGATGAGGAAATGACTGCAGCTAGTGATGAGGCTCAAACCAGCACATACAGTAGACTTTGACTATTTAATTTTACTTAACATTGTTTTATTTATCCGCTATATTGACAAGACAGTTTTGAGGGATATTGGTTTACTTATGGCCTTTCTGTGCACTTCAGCTCAACTGAGACTTGAGAGTTTGTAGTCTGAGCTTACATTCAGCATGAGTAAAATACTTAAGTACTGTTAAAATCAGATACTTTAAGACTTTTACTCAAGTCGTATTGGAATTGGTGACTTGTAACTTGTAGTAGAGTCATTTTCGATGTAAGGTATCAGTACTTTTACTCAAGTATGGTTTTCAGGTACTCTTTACACCTCTGCTTACCAGTACCACCCAAATTAGAAAACATTATTACAAGCTTACCGTTGTGAATCGGGTTAAGATAAGGAAATAGCTTTGTACTTGCTCAAAAATGGATTTTGGATCATTTTTAAACAAAAAAAGTTTCCGACTGCAGCTTTAAGCCTTGGGTAAAATAATAGAATCTTTCAAAATAGTGATGCCTGAAACAGTACAAGTGTGACGTTTTGGTGATTCGGGATAAAATACAGTACTGTGTGTACTGTGAAAATACATAAAGATAAAAAAAAAAGTAGTATAATTCCATAATTCTAACAGTGACAGATTTGCATATCACATCATTTTCCTGCTTTTATTTTCATTGAAACCAATGCTATTCTTACTCTATGGTAACGTTCTACACTCTAAAAAATCAAATTTTTTTGTGTGTGTTTATTTTTTTTTACAGGTGTTTTACCTGTAGGCCTGTTTTGAATTTTGAACTTCATTGTTTTAAGGGTTAACAGCAATGTTTTTTTATTAATAAAATTACTTGATAATGTCCGGCTAATAAGCTGCCGGTACTTTTTCTGTTATTTTACGGATTTATTTTATACAGTGTGTAATGCCAAAGTGTACTTCGGTTTAGTCCTACAGTAGCATCTTCAAAGCCCTCTTAAGATTCTGGATTCAAGAGAGCATGCCAGCAAATCCTCTTCATATAAATCTCATTTAATGTGTCCAGCCTGAAAACCTGAACACTGTAACCTCACAGACATTCCATCATAAACCCCACCTCACCGACACACGCCGCGCGTCCAGGCCTTTGACATTTGGTCACATGAGCAAAGTATTCAGTCACACAGATGTCGTTGAATGTGCTGCTAGTGTGACGCTGGAGAAGAGATCTCTCGAGGGAGTGCGCAGTGTGTGGTGTTCTTAGGTCCCGCAGGTCTCCGGGGGGGCCAGAGCGGAGCAGAGTCAGAGCCAGACACGTGTTGGGAAGCCAGAGACCGAGGCGGCCAGCCGCAGGGCTAAGCCAAAGCTGGGATGCATTATCACATTCCTCCATGCAGAGAGCCAGAGCAAAAGGTCCACTAAACAGTCCACTCGCAAGAATGCAGGCAGCAGGGAATTTGTGGAATAACACAACATCTTCTGTGTTTATGTAGCAATGTGGCTGAGGAATGTGGCTCATGTGATTCTGGAGTCATCGCAACACATGAACTCCACCTTTAAATCTTATAAATGAAAAACAAATAGATGGAAAACTCAGTTTAAATGATGATGTAATATCAAAATGGAAGAGTGGCAGAAATCCTTGTTCTTAGGAATAATCTGAATGAGAATAGCGCCTTATACTTTTCGTTCTTGTGTCCCAGTGGCTTCGCAGTGTCAGGTAAGTCTTCACAGGTGAACAAAGCCGTATACTTTTCATGGTTCACAGGAAATGTTATAAATAAACATAAATACACAGATCACGAGGGTGGCAGGGTGTGGAAGCAAGAGAAGGGCTCAGGTGAGGGCCTCAGAGAGCTTGTGCCAACATTTTAGACCACAGACCCACCCAAACGCACTCACTGACCTTTTCTGAATCAAACGCAAACCTCTCCCCTTGGAAAATGGGTCAATTAGCCACAAGAAAGAGAAAGAGCATGAGAGAGTTTGAGGGAGCGTGCGTGTGGGAATGCCAGAGAGTTTTAGAAAATGAAGAAAAAAACTTTGTTGCAATCTATTCTGATTTTTAAAAGCTACTTTGGTAACAGAGAAGTCTAACATGTGTTTGCAAACAGCTATCAACCATTTCTTTATATATGCACGAGTAGGCTCATGTTGGCACTGAAGCTTGGATGTATGATGGTATTTGCAACGAATAGCTAACACTTTTATGCAGGTTATTTACAGCAGTAGGTTGTGAAAAATGACTGGTTTATGAGTGAGTCATTGAATCATTGAATTAACCAATGCATTTAAGTAAGCAAAAATGTACTGTCTTTATGGGTAATTCAATCATTCGTTCAACCAATTCATCCAAAAACACATATTTTTAGAAAGTGGTTGGCTGCACCCAAACTCGCACACTTCTCTACCAGTGGCGAGGTCAGAAATCTTCAAGTGGGTGGACCTTGGTGAAATAGGGTGGACCTCTATTTTTTGTCTAATATATAAA
>RJVU01057378.1:1690128-1710116 GCA_003731715.1 Anabarilius grahami
ATATTCCAGTTAAATATTCTAGCAGTATTCTAGTTTTTTTTATTATTATTATTTATATTAAATAAATGTGCTTGTTTAGGCTTATTCAATATATAAATAAATAAAAAACAGAAAGTCTTTTTAATTTAGGCTTATTCAATATATAAATAAATAAAAAACAGAAAGTCTTTTTAAACATTATTTCTGTCTAACACACATTTTAATTATTGGATATAATTTAGAACAATATTCTTGGATAAAAGTTTATATTTTAGATATAAACTGATGTCAACAGTAGCGATCAAAATTGAGTAGGCCTAAATCTTTTTGAAAGTAACTAGACTAGACCCTTCAAATAAAGATTGTATCAATTATATTGTTACCCCAGTAGGTGTGACTGTTTAAATATTTTTAATTTAATAATTTATTCAAGAGATTTGTTCAAAATATTCTAATTCGTCCAGTAATGAGTGAATCATTGAATCATTCATTCAAACAAATTTTTAAAAAATAAATAATTAAACTTTTATATTTTTAAATAGACTTCAGCGATTATCATTTTGACCTATAGTAACATACATTATCTTGTTTAGTTTCGTATGTATATATACAGTACAGTCCAAAAGTTTGGAACCACTAAGATTTTTAATGTTTTTAAAAGAAGTTTCGTCTGCTCACCAAGGCTACATTTATTTAATTAAAAATACAGTAAAAACAGTAATATTGTGAAATATTATTACAATTTAAAATAACTGTTTTCTATTTGAATATATTTCACAAAGTAATTTATTCCTGTGATGGCAAAGCTGAATTTTCAGCATCATTACTCCAGTCTTCAGTGTCACATGATCCTTCAGAAATCATTCTAATATGCTGATCTGCTGCTCAAGAAACATTTAATGTGTACAATTGTACAAAATATTTGTGTACAATATTTTTGTTCAGGATTATTTGATGAATAGAAAGTTCAAAAGAACAGTGTTTATCTGAAATCTAATCTTTTGTAACATTATAAATGTCTTTACTGCCACTTTTGATTGATTTAATGCATCCTTGCTGAATAAAAGTATTCATTTCTTTAATTTCTTTTCAAAAAAATAAAAATTCTTACTGACCCCAAACTTTTGAACGGTAGTGTATAATGCTACAGAAGCTTTGCATTTCAGATAAATGCTGTTCTTTTGAACTTTCTATTCATCAAGGAATCCTGAAAAAAAAAAGTACACAACTGTTTTCAACATTGAAAATAATCATAAATGTTTATTGAGCAGCAAATCAGCATATTAGAATGATTTCTGAAGGATCATGTGACACTGAAGACTGGAGTAACGATGCCGAAAATTCAGCTTTGCATCACAGGAATAAATTACTTTGTCAAATATATTTAAATAGTACACAGTTATTTTAAATTGTAATAATATTTCACAATATTACTGTTTTTTACTGTATTTTTAATTAAATAAATGTAGCCTTGGTGAGCAGACGAAACTTCTTTTAAAAACATTAAAAATCTTAGTGGTTCCAAACTTTTGGACTGTACTGTATATATATAATATATAAAAATGCGCACGCTTTATGTATTAGACAAAAAATAAAGTTCCACCCTATTTCACCAAGGTCCATCCACTTGAAGATTTCTGGCCTCGCCACTGCTGTACACACGAAAACGCAAAGGCGTCGTTTTCAGATTTATCCACTTTGTAACGTTCTCGCGCGATCATAAAATATCCAAAATAGAACGTACCCCTAAACTCATATCGGGAACGTTGTTAAATGACCAACAGAGGACCATGTGGGAACGTTCTGTTAATGTCCCCCTGCGTGGGTGTTTTATAGAAAATAATAAAGGTTGAAGTCACCGTTATGGAGGCGAGCGTTTGTTTCAGATGGGATCTTGATTCTTGACATTAGGTTGTCATAGCTAATAATCCAAGCGAAAGTCTGATCAGATGAATTCGGTATATTTCTTTATGATCCTGTCTGAATCTTTTCTGCGCATTGATAAAAACTTTCAGAATATCAAAGCAGGACAGGATTTTATCCATTATCATAGAACTACAACAACATGAAAGAAATACAACATTCAGAGGTCAGTGAATAAGGCCATTGCATGATGATAAAATAATCAACAATAACCAACCAAATAAATTTGATCAGAATTTTTTTTCATAACTAATGTGCTTTAGAAACAGTCACAACAATTGAAGAAAAAGTAGTCAAAATGTCAAGGGTCAGTAGCCCAACTAAAGCAAGTGCTTAACTCCGTACCGGTGACATTTATAAATTTTAATAAAACCAACACCTCATTAAGAAGATTTGTATGAAAGAAATAAAGTCAGAGTGGTTTGTAATAAGTGAAGATGCTGAAATCTAAAGAGATCTGTTTGTGTTTAATGTTCTGTTTCTGTTATCTGAGTTTTGTGAGGCTTCCATTGTGCTGGAGAGTAGAGCCTGTGCTTCAGTCAGTGATGATCCAGAAACACTGAAGTTCTGCTGCATGTTGCTTTATTTAAAGACTGCAGTAACTGTGTGGTTGCTGTTGCAGTGATCCAGTAGTTACATTAGCTCATGCCTGTGCTGTTGTCAGCTAATGACTTGTTGCAAGAGATTTGCATTTTAAAGAAAAGGTTTCATAATATTAATCCAGGAATTACCTGTAAAGGGTGTTTTTTTTGTAAAACATTTAAGAAAAAATTGTTTTTTTTTGTAGTCAATTTAGCTCTAATTTTCAATAAAAAAATTTGACAAGGGCAGCAGGGATATTCTGAGAACATTTCCAAATAAAATATGGTTCCCTAAACGTTCAGAGAACATCTCGAATGTTCTGTGAAGGTTCGCCAAATAACGTCCCCCAAACCTTAAAAGAACATCTCTGAATGTACTGGGAACGTTACTAGGCAACGTCCTTAACACCAGTGGGGACGTTCTGAGAATGTTCTGGGAATGTAAAATTTCTAGCGGGGTAATTACTTCCAGTGAGATTCTGATGTGCTCATCTAATGGACACTTTACTATCTCATGAGGCCATGAGAGAGGATTTGTAAATGGAAGTGAACCAAGGAAACTGATGCTCGTAGGTCAAATATCAATGACAACATGGCAAATGATTACATTCAGGTAACACTTTATTTCGATGGTCCACTTTAGACATTCTACGTACTATAAGTAACTTGCCAACTACTGTCCATGTCAACTGACTCTTATTAGAGTAGCCTGTTAGTAGACTGTAAGGTTAGGGTTAGGTGTTAGGGTTTGGGTAAGTAGAATAATTTGATTTGTCGTTGTAAAGTTACTTATAGTCTGTCTGTTAGGGGAGCATCAAAATAAAGTTTTAGCCGATATTAAGGAGACAGTCTATTAATACTCTAATGAGAGTTAGTTGACATGTAGTTGCCAAGTTATTTATAGATAGTAGAATGTCAAAAGTGGATCAATCATACATTCAATCATTAATTCAATATTTATGAGTGAGTCATTGAATCAACTGTTTCATTCGAAAAACTGATTCATTTAGGAACGCAAAAAATGACTTTATGAGTGAGTCATTGAATCATACATTCAACTGTTTCATATGAAAAACATTCATTTAGGAACGCAAAAAGTGACTCTTTATGAGTGAGTCACTGAATCATACATTCAACTGTTTCATATGAAAAACATTCATTTAGGAACGCAAAAAGTGACTGAATCAGTGTAATATAATTAGTCTGGTGCAACTTCACACATCCAACAAGGTGCATGGAATAAAAGATGAGTTATTTTGGAACAAAACCAGCAACACTTGTGGCGTGGAGGGATCAGAAATTTATTTTAATTTTTTTCCTTTGATGACCATTGGTCGATGCATGATCAACCAATCTGTGAGCCGAAACGCGTTGGCAAAATAAAGTTTTGATCTTTAACTTCAGTTTTGTATATTTCTGATCCCTCCACGCCACAAGTGTTGCTGTTTTTGTTCCAAAATGAGTCACTGAATCATACATCATACATACAATCATACATTCGAAAAACTGATGCATTTAGAAACGCAAAAAGTAACTCTTTATGAGTGAGTCACTGATTCATATATTCAACTGTTTCATACGAAAAACTGATTTAGGAATGCAAAAAGTGACTGTCTTTATGAGTGAGTCATTTAATCAAACGTTTATTAAACAGTCTCATTGGAAAAACTGATTAATTTAGGAACGCAAAAAGTGACTGTCTTTATGAATGAGTCATTGAATCATTAAATTAACCAATTAGTTCATAAACACTGATTAATTCAGCAACAAAAACAGCCGGTACTGTTGCTTAGAGATATAAGTGTTAATTCTGCTGTTGCTTTGTTGTAACTATTTTCATTGGTGGAACACAAACAGATAAAAATATATTTTACAAACAATATTTCCAGGTCCTAAGTATAATTTCTTGTTAATTGAACGGTTTGTACAATCAGCAGAATTGTGTACAACAGCCTCATGCCTATGACCAGATCCCAGCCGTGCAATTCAGTACAACATCATTCTCCTGCATGTTACTCCGCTTACCTAAACGCAGGGTTTGACAGGCCTCAGCCAGTTGAGACAGATCAGCTGAGAGCAACAATGAACCAGTGTGGGAAACGCCACTGTTCCTTTTTCATTAAACAATAGCGCTAGGCCCCATGCCATGCTGCTGTTGCTTGTCATGTCACCCTGTTCACATGGACACGTGTAGCGGGGCGGGCTTCAGGTAGTATTTCAATTACACCAGAGATACCAAAACCTTCAAGAAAAATTTATTAATGCTGACTACGCCACCCCTTTAAGATAAGGGGAACTGAACACTGATAGTATCAGACACACAGGTTCGTTACCATGAAGAGCAGAGACAATGGGTATCAATACACAATGATCAGATAAATCACTTAAAAAGAACAGACAAGGATATAGCTGGAATGAGCTAAATGACCACAGTTGAGTACAGCAGTAACTGGAGGCTTAAGGCCCCGGTATACTTCAAACGAAATCGAAGAATGAACTGATGTGACGTCATTTCGAACAAAATCAGGCCAAAACAAAGTTCGTTTTGTGTTCTTTTTAGAAGTTCGAAACGGCTTGCCAAAGCGAACTTTCAGGAAAAGTTTGCTCCAGCAGCAAAACACCTTCGTACTACCATTGGTCCATGACGATTACGTAATTGGAGGTGTGTGCCGAGGCTCCGCCTTCACTCGCGTGGGATGCGTCTTTGACTCATTTTGTGTGTTTGAGTTCGTCGAGGAAAGATCTCCGTTGGTGAAAACATGAACACACTGGATAGCCGCTTTATAGTACAAAATGAAGTTGTGCTTTTAAAAAAAATAACACTTTTTCATGTTTGATACTGTAAAGCTGCTTGATTTTAAGCAATCTATTGAATAAAGTGCTATATAGAAGTGACGTGACTGGAGTACTAATTTGCAGAGCTCGTGCTAACATACCCATGTTGTTCTGATCAGACGCTTTTCTTATGCTTTCTATAATAAATGCTTGCTGTTTTCTCATTTTTGTTGTGTTTATTTTATTACTGAGAAGAAGGTGTACAGCACGTATTTACATATTCATCTAACCGTCGCTCTCAGCAGTGTGGGCGGCGTCAGATGTTCGTTTACAGTATATCGCTGGTCACGCATTTCGAACTTTTACCCTTAAACGAAGAACGAAAAAGAACTTCGTTTGAAGTATACCGGGGCCTTAACCCATAGCAGGGTAGGCTAGCTGTAATGTGACTATTCCTAAAGCACACACAGTGAAGTGAATAAATCACAACTCCGTGCTCCAAACACCACCATCAAGGTACTGGAACAGCTAGCCTCCCGACTCAGGGGCCTAAAACACCACAAGAAACAAACAATTAATCAAATACACTAACGCTGCATTCACACGGGGCGTCAGCGTCAACGCTTGACGGAGGGCGTGTCTGAAGCTTGTGTTGACCGAGTCACGCGACCGTTATAGTGATAGCCAATCACATTACTTTCCGGTGTTGCACGAACGCAGTTGGCTAGCGACTGCTCTAGGTTATTTGCATAGGGTGATCTGACTGGATGAAGCCTGCGTTGGCGCAAGAAAAGTTGAGAAATCTTCAACTTCTGCCGCTTGCAACGCGAGTGAAGCGACGGGATGAAACCCACAATTCAGTTCGGCAACGCATGACGTCACCCATTCAAAGTAAACGAGAAGCGTTAAAGGGTTAGTTCACCCAAAAATGAAAATTCTGTCATTTATTACTCATGGCGTTCCACACCCTTAAGACCTTTGTTAATCTTCGGAACATAAATTAAGATATTTTTGTTGAAATCCGATGGCTCCGTGAGGCCTACATAGAGAGCAATGACATTTCCTCTCTCAAGATCCATAAAGGTACTAAAAACATATTAAATCAGATCATGTGAGTTCAGTGGTTCAATATTAATATTATAAAGCGACGAGAATATTTTTGGTGCACCAAAAAAAAAAAAAAAGACTTATAAAGCCATGGCCGATTTCAAAACAATGCTTCAGGAAGCTTCGGAGCGTTATGAATCAGCGTGTCGGATCTGCTGTTCGGAGCGCCAAAGTCACGTGATTTCAGCCGTTGACAGTTTGACACGAATCATGATTCGATACACTGATTCATTTGTGCTCCGAAGCTTCCTGAAGCAGTGTTTTAAAATCGACCACCACTAACTAAGTCGTTATTTAGCTTTTTTGGCACACAAAAAATATTCTTGTCTCTTTATAATATTAATATTGAACCACTGTACTCACATGAACTGATTTAAATATGTTTTTAGTACATTAATGGATCTTGAGAGAGGAAATGTCATTGCTCCCTATGGAGGCCTCACGGAGCCATCGGATTTCAACTAAAAATCTTAATTTGTGTTCCGAAGATTAACAAAGGTCTTACGGGTGTGGAACGGCATGAGGGTGAGTAATAAATGACAGAATTTTCATTTTTGGGTGAACTAACCCTTTAACGCCGGCGCCCTGTGTGAATGCAGCAGAGCGTTCATGCAGAAAGCGATCGCCCCAATTTCCCCATAAGAACAGTACGCTCTCGACGGAACAATCTTCCTATTAAAAACAAAGGCTTAGTTAACTTAAATGAAGTACTATATTTATTTACGAATTAAACACGAGTTACCGTCACCAGCACAACATTACCACTTACAATCACATTCGACTACCTGGGGGTAATCACAGCCAGCACACCACCGTGGAGCCTCAACTCTTTCTATTCCAGCTACAGTAAATAAACATACAATTTACTAATGCACGTAAATGCACAGCAACATTAGCCACCCAGCTATACATACATTTGAATGGAGGCGCACGCGCCCCAAGGGGCGGAGCTAGCAATGACGCATCTCCAGGTGGCATAATCGCAGTCTTTAAATAGACAAGAGGTGCGTTCCAAACGGGATATATCACCCTCCGAAGGGCACTTCGGGGTGAAAACAATCATGGCCGCCATGTTGAAGGGTCGTTCCAAACCGAAGTGCTCAAAACTGGCCACTTCAAAGGGCCCTTCATAATGAAGTATTTCGAAGGGTACAACTGATGGACACTTCGGGCCCCCATGATTTGCACAGGGAAGTTGTTTGTCTTCACAGAATGGGTACAGGAGGCTCGGAGTTCGATTTTACCAATAAATATATGCATAGTATTTTTCTATACTACTGTAATATTTATACGAGTTAGATTTGGTACATTATTATGGTCAAAACAGCATTGTACTTCAACAAAAATACTTTACAGCTCCCTTTATCAGTCCATTCAAATGTTTCAAATACATAGACACAATATACATTATGGTGCGATAAACCAAAAATAAATAATAAACTAACGTTAAACAAAGGGCGCAGCTTGCGCAATCTATCCTCCTTGACTGTCTCGTTAAGATGACGCAGAAGTGCGTTCCAAAAAAGGAGTATTTTGGACCCCTACACCCTTCATCCCTTCGAAGCTCTCACTCCGTAGGGTAAACCCTCTGAAGGGATTAGGGCATAGGGATGAGCCCTTCCGAATGGAACGCAGGGAAGAATCGAGTGCCGCTCTAAGTATGGGGGAGGGAATTTATTAACCCTACCACACACGCATACTGTTCAAGAGGAAAAAGGAACTAGTACATTTATTCCTCAAACCGCACTTTTGCAGAACAGCTTTATATTGTCTGTGCGTGTCAGTGACGTGGTGGAATTTACACAGTCCCACAATCTACTTCAAAGAGTATTGTACAAAGCCAAAAAAACGCATCTTTGAAATTGAAGATGCACAACTATTTCACCTTAAAATAAAATGTTTAAAAACATGTTTCTAGTTCCTTCAGATTATTTGCTTTAAAGTGAAAATTCTGTAATCATCTACCCATTGTGATCACTTATATTTAGTTATTAATTTATTACACACTTTATATTAGGGTCCAATTCTTCCTATTATCTAACTATTCACTATGACTTTTGCCTCAATAACCTCATAATAACTGCTTATTAATAGTTAGTAAGGTAGTTGTTAAATTTAGGAATTTGATAGAATTAAGGGATGTGGAATATGGTCATGCAGAATAAGGCATTAATATGTACTTTATAAGTACTAATAAACAGCCAATATCCTTGTATGCATGCTAACAAGTAACTAGTTACTAGTGAGAATTGGACTCTAAACTATATAAATTATATATTTAAAAACAAATACTAATATTAAATAGATAAAATATTTGTAAAAATATATGTAAAATATTGTAATTTTTTTATAAATATATAATTGTAATTTTTAATTTGCCATTTAAATATATACATATATTACAATTTTACTTAAAATAAAAAGGATATAATTATGAATATTATATATATATATAAATTGTTTATAATTTACATAAATTGAATTTGGGTTCCCTTTCAACCTAAACAAAAACTAAACACACATAATTAGTGATATTTAAAAAAGAGGATTAACATTGTCGGGTTGTCCTGTTCGCCCCAAAACAATCCAATGTTTTGTCACCTGGCAGACAGTTCATCTCTTTCAGACCATAGATTAGAGCGCCTGACAGACCAGACTGTACCACAGCAAATCACATGATGAGGTCAGAGAATCAAAAGAGGTTGCTGTATGTAAAGTGTCATTAATATTTAAGGAATTACATATCAGAAATGTACCCAATAGGAAATAATAGTGATGTAAAAAGACGTGGCTTAAAGCTCAACTGTGAGGGAGACGTACGCAGAGGCATCATGTCTCTTTAATGAGATTGTCTAGCTTGTGTAGTTGCCCTGGTCAGACTTTCCATGGAATTACATAACCAGCCTTTAAACAGAGAAGGGAATCGTCTGGCGGACAGGTCTTGTGATGACGTCACTGCTAGATTAAATATGAAGGTACAAAGATGACAGATTAATGTTTCAAAATTAATTTCAACTGCCTGTATTTTCTCCACTCTTATTCTTCATCTTCTCCATCCATTGCTTCTCTGAAATGTACTCCTTTAATCAATTTTTCTTTTCATTCTAGTATTTTCCAAACAGAGTCTCTCCCCTGGCTATTTCTGGATTTGCTGGCTGTGTGCTGCTATATGTATCACACTGCTTCATTTAACCAGGAGGCCAGTTACTTACTCATACATTGGTGAGTGTACATATGCTCTGAGTCATCCGGCCCTCAGACACCCTGCATATGGGATTTTCCAGCAGCATCTAATGAATTCACCAGACTGTGGGAGCGGCTGTAATCACAAGGCCTGAATGTGGACCTGGTGTTTTTGACCGGGAATTGAAGCCCCTAAAACGTCCCTATATACAAGAAATAAGGCAAAGTTTGAGGGCAAGTATGCATATTTGTGTTCAATTATGACCATAACCTATAGATATGTTTAAACACAAATTAGAAAAACATTACATTATTGAACATATTATCTAACTAGTGAGTTATAGGGTTAGCAGAGACTTTATATATAGAAAGATGGTCCATTTGTATTATTATGAATGGGAGAAAGTGCAATGCGCAATATGGCGGAATAGGTCCCGCCTTCTAAATAATAGAAGCTGCACTTGCATGCCCGAGAGCCGTTTCAAAGATGGCCGCCGAGTGAAATGACTTGTCTTAAAGGGACTTTGGGGTTAGTTAGAAAGAGCTGGTGGATTCCTAAAATGGTGGATTAAGTCGCAATGAAAGAGAATAATCGGAAAACTAAATTTTCTTCTATTTTGAGACGTACATCGGAGTTAAACGGATTACCGAAAAAGGGCGGAGACTCGGTTCTATGCATCGATTGTTGATTGGATGGAGACAGATCTAAATGCGAGCTTGCAGTAAGAAAGGGGCGGGGTTGAAGCGGTTAAAAAAGAAACTTTAAACATGAAGCATGGATGAATAATTCAGAAATGCAATTTCAAAATATACAGGGTGAATTTTCATTTCAAGCAACACTAAATGTTCATATGTCTTTAGAAGACTTGGAATAGTGCATATGTTGTTTGAACAACTTTTAAGGTGCTTTTTTCTTTTTTTAAAGCTTGTCCATTTTCATTCTGCAATATATCCTCTTTTATGCTCCATGAAAAAAAAAAATTTGTCATACAGGTTTGAAACTGCATGAAGCTGAGTAAATGATTTTCATTTTTGGGTGAACTCTCCCTTTAAAGCACACTGTCAAGATGTAAAAGGAGGGTTCATGTACGTCAGCACTGAGTTAAACAAACGAGGAATATTTAGACACTGGAAATCTGGGCCATAGGCCATTGTGTCAATGACATGAGCCACAAAGATCAGGTGGGATGCAGATATATAAATATGGAGCCCTGTAGTGTACATGCTATAAATGAGAGTGACAGCCTAGCATTCCATGTGACTATTTTACTAAGCAAAGATTTTCTTCTTGGCTATAACACCGAAGAGTCACCATGAATCACCCTCAGTCTCTTGAGGCCATTGTACAGTACTGAATTACACATTGTGCCACTTGCCAGTCAGACAGGTTACATGACACCCACTGTGCAACAGGCAGACTGTGGTACATTGACCCGGTAATAGGAAAAAGGTACCGGCGTGCCACAAGCTTAAGGGCAAAGGTCAGGCAGGATTGCGGGATGCTGGAACAGCGTTGCGACACGGATGTTTCGTCAGGTGAATGATCTCCTGCTTGCCTGGAACTCAAGGTAATCTGGTTAAGCAGCTTTAACCCTGCGGACGGGGGAATTTAGACGAGTTGTAAAACCCCTTTGCACCAAGTCTGGATCAGTTCTCTCTCGCTTGTTCGTGTCCAAGCAGTCCATGTGGAGATAAATGTTCCATCAGTCCACCCAAATGGGCTTCTGTTTTGTGAACAGATTTGGTGTGAATGAGTGTGGAACATGGTGTGTGAAACATGGTGTACCAATGAATCTTGAAATTCCTTATGTTCATTTCGATTTAAATTGAATTAAAGTCCCAAGTTGTTTCAGATGCAACTGCTAACCCTTTGCAAAAATAAACTAACCATAAGACAAATATTAATAATAATAACTCCAGCACTTATAATTATTATAAAACACATGTATTTGATTTCCATGGATTTTAACCTGTGTTAAAAGTGAGAAACAAATCAGGAATTATGAAAGACATGTGAAATCATGTGAAAATGTCCATATACTGAAGAGCAATGTCAACTGAAGAGCATATGTGCAAACATTTAACTGCTTATATACCAGTAATTCAATTAATTCAACATTATAAAAACTTAAAGATTACTAGGCAATCACAATATGAATTCATATAATTATATGCGCAAATGAGCAACATTTTAACTGCTTAGTGATAATAACATAATTGAATTTAAGATGATCTGCAATTTAAAAAGGAATCCATTTAGGAACCTTTTTTTGTGCATACAGACATTATATAATCATTCACGGGAATGTTCCGGAAACCTGTCGTACATTCACATTTGGGATCATTATACGCAAGTCTTTATAACGGAGTCTCCAGATATTGTCCATTTTACATTTGTGTGCTTTTTGGCTTCATGACCCTATTTGGTTTGAAGTGTCGAAAGTACATCGACGATCCCTGATGGGTGATCCGAGCACCCTTCAACCTGGTGCAGAGTAATTGTGAGATATCTGACCTTTGCCATTTGGGATTGATTTGCACTTGTGAGGCCCTTTCAAGCTCAAGCTTAATTCAACAAAAAGGGGTTTCTGTGACCGGTCTCACATTCAAGGAATGTTCCAGTTCAACACAAGCGGTCTACAAAAACATATTTCTATTTGTCCCTCATATGAGAACCAACAACCAAAAAAACCCCCAAAAAAACAAACAGCATATCTAGTAACAACATATCTACAAGTCTATAAGGAATCGTAGTATGCGTCAGATGTTGCCAACAGGCCTGTTCCTTTAAAGAATTCTTTGAGAGGCACTATTCAATGGTAAATTATAAATAGTATAATTATATTTAGATTTAACAGCGCTTTGTTTCACAATTAGCTATATTAAGTGGTGGGACAGAGGCTCGAAAGTGACATTTTTGAAGACAAGGTCATCAGCCTAACTGTAAAACAGCTCCAACATTATCCCTCGCCTACCACACTATTTCAAAAATACAACTCAAGAAAAACTAGGATGTATAAATCATGTTCACATTCATGGAGAATTTAAAATCACAACATATTTCATTGTAATTGAAGATAAACAAGGCATGTTTTCCCAAAAGCCATTTTATTTCTTTACTTGAGCAAAACATCATTGAAATCACATTTTGTTCATATTGAAAGCCTGTTCATTTGGACCAATAGTAACCTAATCTAAATGTATCTGATAACTTCCCCATCTGACTCTAAAGAGGGTTAGTGCGAGATGTTCTGACAGTAGCGTACTATCTACAGCCTAAGCGCACCTGCAACACAGACTGGCCGAGCTTCTTATGTGTGTGTCGTTTCTTTAAGAGCAGATGAGACGACCCTTTAATGCACTTGTGAGGAGATTGACATTAGACTAGAGCGGATCACGTAGGCGATCTTCATCCATGACCTGAAGAAGCCCTTGGATGGAGGTCAGAACTATAGGTACAGTAACATGTGCAAAACAGTGTGACGTAAAAGAGCTTGATGAGAGAGTGGCATGTTCTTGTACACGTTTGCAGAGAGAAAAACAGCACATTTCCGGCATCTGGTTCTGCTAAATGCCGAGAATATTCTCAGTTTTCATCTGGCTGTGAGGATTTTACAGGGACGAATTTTCATATCCTGTTTTCTTAAGAAGTCGGCCTCGGAGAGTTTACGGCTTGCGTAAGGTCAGTTGACGTGACAAGGGTGTATATACATGTCGACCTGTGCTTGTGACCAAGGTCAGATTCGTACATAGTGTGCACAAGCACAAACACACAAAAAATATGTACGCCATAGATTGACCTCAGAGAGAAAAGAGGAAGTTGCATACACTCTGCAGTATTTCATAAGCCATTCCCTAGAGGATCTATGCGCGTTTCAACACACAAAAACGTCAAAGCCTGGGCATGTCTCCAGAATACACGAAAACATCTATAAGAACAATATAACTCGTCTTTCAGTAGTACTCGATGTTTGCACCCACTACACGCCACCATTTGCTACAGGAGAAGATCAAGATGGCCACCTCTGTCAGCTCTGTTGGGAGTACAAAATGCCACTCCCTGCCTGCTCCACACCCAAATAAGGGCAAAGGGACCTCACCGGGCCAGGAATGTGGCTGAGTCAGCATGGACCCTGTACGGTAGCTCTTGTTTATGCCCGAGAAGTACGAATAGCCAAGCTCAGGCAGCTCAAGTGAGCAAGCTGCTGGAGGGACAAAAATGGGATCTGTCTGATGGTTGAGACGACCTCATATACTGTCTGGAACGACTTAAGGCCTGAACCGTGACGCTGTTACCTCTGCATCGCCATCTCAGTGCTGATTTGCCAGGAAAGAGCCAACCACAACAGTTCTTCAGCTGGCAGCTTCAGCTGGTACACAAGGACATAAAGCTTGCCAGTGAAGAACTGCTGCAGGTCAGCCAATAGGCTTCCCGGAGTCTGTTCCCGATTCTCCTCAGAAAATGTGGTAACAGGGCGTGGCAGGATCTGCAGGGCCGAAGAAAGAAAGGCATGTTTGAGATGAATCAAGATAGACAGTAAGTGTTAGTTATAATAGTAATAATAATAACAACAATATTACAGTACAACATTTCAGTTCATTATAATTCCTCATTAGGTCGATAAGGTAAAATTGAGTCATCAACACCAAATTCAGCAAAACTTCATGAGTCTCGATACCGATTTTGATACCAAAGCAAAAAAATAATATGCTATTGAACACACACCTTCTTAAATAAAATGACAATATTTATTTAAAAGTTTATCTACATTAATTTTATAAAAATGTTATGAATCAAATGCATTAAAAATGTTTTTATAAATAATAATAATTGTTATTTATTATATTATTTAGAAAACATTGCTTCAATTAATCAAGTAAAAAAGAATGAAAACAAATTATTTAAAATAAACTAAATTGATTCATTCAGTAAGCACAGAAATAATTTAGCAGCTTAAATAAATAGAGCGCAGTTGGCATTCTCTATTTTATAGTTCTCTTTTCTCTGTTAGTTGGTTGATTAATATTAATGACTATCAATTGCCAAGACATTTTTATCAAAAAGGTCATATGACTATTCACGTGCACAGCTGCAGCACCACAAGGCACAAGCAATCTTTACAGAGTACACACGCACATACACATATTGGCACTATACGAATACTGTAGAAAGACCTTATATTCTTTAATATTAGTATCTTTATGGGATATGACAGCTAGAAATGTCAAAAGTACCAGTGCTTTTGACATTTCTAGTTATCATATTCCATAAAGCTTATCAAATTCAATTTAAGCAGCCANGGGTCTATCTGGATAAAGTTTAAATAGTGGATTTTTTTCCATTTTCACTGCCACGGCCATGCAAACAAGAGAGAAAGAGAGAGAGAGCAGTCTAGTCATGTGCTCTTTGCCTCAGAGGTATTACAGGCCTGCTACTGCTTCAGCATTCATTCACTCTGCTCAATTCCTGCCTTTAATTGAGTACAGATAGAACCGCTGCCTGTGCGCAGGACCCAAGTGTTTGATGATGCTCAAACTCTTCTGCAGGGAGACCATCAACCACTCACACCGCATTAAAAGTTTCTCTTTATCCAATTGACTTAAAGGTTTAGTTTCATTTTCAAACACGTCTGCTTCATTTAACCAGAGAAACTCCTTTATGCAGCCAAAAATCAGGCCATTCATTCTTCTCTCAGGGAAGCTCATGAAGTATGGTTTCATTTCCTCAAAGTTTTTTTCTCTCACAGACAGGCTGTCTCTGGGCCTCACTCTCCCATTGATCAGCAAAAGGTGGCTGTAAAGCTTTTGCTGCAGTTCAAGGACAAGGGCTGGACAGGTATGGCCTGTATGAACCCAGTGACCTCGCTGAACCACGGAAAAAGGTCCAGTTTGCAGAGCAACGACTGGCACTCCCACACACATTCAGCTTTGCTCCCTCCGTCTCTTTCACACACACATACTCTCACCCACAACTCGGAAATGCCAACTCCTGCCAAACAGCACGGATGATCTGCCCATACCCATTGAGCTGCCCAGTGGAGAAACAAACACAGTGGAGTGACAAAAACTGAGTTCACACTGCACACAAATACCGTTTGGTTTTGTGTCGAGACATTTAATGTGCACTTTATTCATTTCATGTGTCCAAAACAGCTGTCTAGTTTCACTATTTACTGTGTACTATGTAGTCTTTCACTATATACTGTAGAGAATGTGACAGTTCACTATATGAGGAAAGAGTGAGCGAAATTTAGTTTTAATTGCGAATAATCACACCCTATTGTATGCTTATCGTGAAATTAAGTGTACACCGTTTATCTTGTTTAACACATTTTTTTTATTTTTATCATTTGCTATATCCAGCAAAGTAAACCATTAGACTGAACAATATCAGAAATTTATTTTGGTTGCCAAAACTAAGACACAACACAACTTATTCTGAAATGTAAGGTCAGCTTACTTTTCTAGTCAACATTTAACCAGCTGCTAAGGCATACAAGTTTGTTTTTCATACATTTTCAGGCATTTTTGGCATGTTTTCACACAAAACAAAACCTGCGCTTACAACAAGAGTCTATTGCTAACTTTGCTGGACAGAATTTGGCTTTTCAAATTGCAGTAATTAAATTTCCAAATTCACTGAGATTTGTTAAAGTTTACATTTAACTATTAAATAATAAGATGTTAGATGATGGAAAAAGTATTCTAAATGTAAAACTAGAGGAAATTACCATACTTATTTAAATATCCAATATCGACCGATACAATACTAACTTTTTTTTTTTAAATGATCAGATAAACAATATGCTATAAATATATCGCGCTTCAACAGATGCGAGAAAAAAAACGTATTAGAGTCTGAACAAAGCCAGAGAAGAAATGGACGCTCGCTGCATCTATTTTGTTTTCAGTTACGGAAATCACATTTGGTTGTAGCTTCCCCCTTCTGCTGAGTCTTTAGCCTGTTGTCATCAGACACCAGGGCAGTTGAATCGTCCTTTGTCTGAAGGCGGAGATAAGATCCTTCTATGTCCAGGACACTGCAGGCAGGGAGGGCCGACAGCTTCAGTTACAAGACTTAAAAACAATCACTGTCCAGTATCACACCATAATGTGCTCTCTAAAGTTGTGACACCCATGGATTTAACCCCACTGAATGGGCGGCACAGACAAAATGGAGCTGGATAACATGCAGTTATGGAAAAGCCAGAGACTTCTCTTCAACCCACTCTCAGAAAAGAAAAAACAAAACATTTTCACTAGTCCATCGCAAGGCCTTTGATGTCCCCACCCAGTCAAGACGCTCAGAGAGCCACAGGCTAACAAGTGGTCAGCACCGGACACAATGGAGCATGTTTAAACTCTTGCCGTCTCTTTCGCACACATACTCTGACTCACCGACATATACAAACACACAATGCCTACAAATCCTGTCGCATAGAACACAGTGTTCCCAAGGAGTGATTTATTGTAAAGCTGTGGAAGCTTCCCAAACAATTACAGTCAGGCTGCTCCACAAGGCAAAGGGAAATGGTAAAGTATGTGCCCTTCTCTCCCTTTCTACAGAGTCTGGTCACATTTTCCTCCCTACAGCCCTTCCTAGCTCCAAGAAACCATTTCAGATGAACCAATTAATCAATAGCCCATAGATGGCTCCAGATGGGAGTCTGGGTGGTGGCTAAAACTTCTTTTTACCTCCATTTCTAGTGCTCTTTATTTTACCCAAACTGTTGCATCAACTGTTTAGTGGCGCTGTCCAAGAGTGACAGCTTGCTCACGTCACCAGAACAGCTTGGTAAAAGACAAAGGTGCACTTCAATCCATCTGGCAAAGAGGGTGGTTTTGGATCTATTGGGCTTGCCCAACATCTGGAAGACAGTGGGAAGAGGTCACAAGTCAGATTTTCAAAGCAAGCACTGTTACACCCTCTGTCTAAACAGATACATGTTCACCTACTTGACTTAGCCGTCAGTCATTACATCATTCAAAGCCTCACATTAATTGTGAGCGGTGGATCAATGCATTAGTTGTCCTCTTCAGCTTCCAGATTAATAATCGTGAAGTGACCAAATGGGGTGGGTGAAGGGGGATCTTTAATTAAAGTGAAATATTGCATTTATTTGAACAGAAGCAGCGCAAGGTAATTCCCAAGCCGAGATAAAGATTATTAAGTAAAACGGGCTTTAAAAGGTGCAAGCTTGCCGCTCATCAGAGACATGGCCAACGGTAGAGATGATACATTCCTCTCATGCTTGTCCCATCAAGCAGGGGCTTTCAGAGGGAGTACAGTATAGAAAATGAGAAGAGAGAGAGAGCACCACACCCAGAGTTTGAAAGTCTCTCGTCTTTCTGCTACTGTGGAAAAATGCGAGGTTGGAACCATAAACTGGCAGAATGCAGTAAGAATCTCTGGAAGGAAACCACTAAATCCCTGAGGGATATGAGAATCCATTTTGGTTATGAAATGCCACATGACACAGCATGCAAGTAGATCATCTGCATGTGGGGGAAAAAACAGCCCTTTCTTTACAACCGGAAGTCGTGGCTGCAGAACTTTTGAAACAAATGCCTCCAACATTTTAACAGATTCCAGTTTGCCACATGAAGCCACTTTTTGAGACATTCTGAAAGAGAAAACTCCAGAGTGTCCAAAGATCTTTTTATGTGACTTTAGGGCAGATGCCCGAGTCCGAGCTTGTCCAGTCCGCTCCATTACCCATTCTCCTCCATGTCACGCAGGTCTTGTGCATTATTCACCATCCTTTACATATGCACAGAGCGGCATGTACTCTTGCTTCTCGACTTCATCCTTAATCAAGCATCTTTGTGCCCCTCTGAAGAGGCCAGGCAATCACCGTTCCAACAGCGATGCTTCAAATGCTGAGGCGGCTCCAGTAATTCTGCCATGAATCACGGCATGAGTCAACCAGCGGGCAGGCAACAGTGAGAAATGGAGAAGTGCAGACATTGAGAAATGGATGCCATTCACTAATGTACAGATGAAAAGACTAAAAAAAATGCAGATGCCAGGAAGGGGAAGAGATCGGAACAAACCGTTATAGAGAAAATCGCACCTGTACTCAAAGGACTTTTTGATGACATTTGTTTGTTTGTGAAGATGACGAGGTAAACAGGAAGACATACCAAGGGTTCGTCCGGGACACAGACGTCACGCACACATCCTGCTCTTTCTCTCGGCTCCCAGACTTTGTCTTGGTGCAGGCGTGCCCTGATGACCAAAAAAGTGATGAATTGTAGTCAATGTGTGTACAGGGAAAGACATGTATGTCTATATAAAGCTCAGATGAACACAAATCCAAAGATGTCACAGCCAAGCCATGGCCACAGAAAGTGTAACACGCTCAAGGAAGGTAATCTTAGCCTTAATCTGAAATGTCTAGCCAAAGCCTGAGCTTAGCAGGAAGTGAATTTATCTGAGGAACCCAGAAGGAAAAGGGGTGTGGCGCATTTAAGTGTGCATTTGCATCCCAGCACCCCATCACTGCTTCCCCAGAACTAAGATGTCGGTTGCGAAAGGTCTCTGAAACTAGCAAGAGCCACCACTTATTCGTCTAAACTGCTATTCTACTTCCTCCAGCCACTTGACAAACAGAAAAACATGCAGGCAAAACAGTTTGATAATAAAGAGGAAATTCCAGCTGGGTTATACAATGGAAATGACTGTGGGGCAACACGGAAGAAGCGAAACCATTTCAGGAATTCATGTAATCTCCTGCTAATATCAGGGATGAGGGGTGGGGTTTCTATAAATCTCAAATGAGAGCTCCAGGGACCCACACGTAGCCAGAGGAAGCGGTTTGAGCCCTTAAGAGTGTGATGAGCATCCCACACATTTACACTGCTGTTTGAATCACAACGGCTGTCATGAATGGAGCACACTTATACAGCACAAAAATCACAGACACATGCATATGTAAACTGCAATGAATGCCACATGCTGCAGGGTACTGCCTTGAGAAAAACCGGGAAGTTTATTACTTGGAGGTAATTGTGCTTTCTTTAGCCCTTTCTTCTGAAATGCAGATTGCAGCACCAAAGAATGCAGAACATCTGGCCGAGATTAAAAACGAGGCTTCAGCTTCTTCTCGTTATTTTTTAAAACACAGCTTGTGGCAAAGACCCATTTAAACCCTGTACTGTGAACCTGAAGAATCAGGCATATTTCTGGTATATCATTCCTTAAGGAGTGCTGCAGCCCTGCTGCTTGTATGCGTGTTTGCATGAGTACATAGCTTTAGCAAGTCCATACCTCCTCCCTGCTCTTCTCCAAATGCAGTTACACTGGACTGCATTCAAGAGGAACATTTTGTATTAGCAGCAAATGCAAAAGGAAGCTGATGCAGCTGGTAAACCATGAATAAGCATTAACTCAAATTAAAAACTTCTTTCATAATGTTGGTTGTTATAATGACAAAGCAT
>RJVU01057378.1:1710154-1738054 GCA_003731715.1 Anabarilius grahami
CATTGCTCGCAATGTTAGCAGCGATCAGAGTGGCAGCTGCCTCTCCCAGCACGGCAAAGGAAGCAAAAGCTTTGATTTGACTCAATCACTCTTTTAATACTGTGCCATGGGTAAATCAGACTGAATAGGAATCTCTCTGTTCAAATTTATTTAATTAAAAGTAATGAAAAATCTACACTACAATTATTCTGTGACACAGCAAATGACTCAGCCAAAATTGGTTACTTACTGACTGAGTGCAACTGATTTGGCGAGACTATGTAGCATTGGAACTGAAAATATTTTAAATATATTTTAAATGTAATTTATTCCTGTGATGTCAAAGCTGAATTTTCAGCATCATTACTCCAGTCTTCAGTGTCACATGATCCTCCAGAAATCATTCTAATTTGCTGATTTTCAGCTCAAAAAACATTTCTTACAGCTATCAATGTTGAAAATAGTTTCTGTGGTGTATCTAATTTGTTTTATTTCTTCTTTTGCTCTATATTACAAATGTATCTTTTATATTACTTCTTATTTTCATGATATATTTTAAATATCAGTTAATCATTTATCTTATATTAGACTGTATTATGTTTTCATGTCAAAATGATTATGCTCATATATTCCACTTTTAACCTTACTGTACCTGTTCCGGTATAAGTGTGAGAAAGTCTCATTATAGGTTCCCTCTTTCTGTTTTATAGATGTTATATTTCCGCTGAGAGGAAGACATGCACAGATGTCTAAGGCCTACCTTGGTAGAGATTTTAATCACTTGTTGAGAGGTGTCAAAACCACAATAGCTCATCAATAACTTTATCATGCATCTTGACCTATACATTCACATTTCCGAATAATTGTTAAAATAAATTATGCTTTTCAGCAGACACCACCATCCCCCGATCTAAAACCCTGCTAAAAAGTGTTTAGGTAACTTCATGCAATTCAGACTTCTTGTAATTTGCATATATTTCACATCCCAAAGGCTTGTTCACAGCAAGGACAATAACTATAATCATAACGATAAAGACATAGTTTTAAAAATCTTTCTAAATATAAAAGTCCATATCATAATTACAAAAATAAAAGGCACAGAGAAAAGATATTGTTGGAATCACTTTCAGAATGAATTTTTCCATCTGATTAACTATTAAAACATTGACAGCCAATTATAATCCATTCTGTTTTAAGAGTGCAAGCATTTAAAACGGCAGATGACATATCGGCAGCATGAGTTTATAATAAAGTCTGCTGATGTGAATGCTAATATAGTTATTGTTATACTTGTCATTCTTAGTGTGAACAGGCCTTAAGGTGCACCTTGTCTTCCTTTACCTTCAACTTATTCTATTCTTCTTTGAGCTTTATTTATTGAGAAAGAATACTTTGGTCGCTAGTCTCACATCAGAGTTAGTATCTTGGACAAATATGTTCTCATTTTATTTCAACACTTATTTACTATTAAAAATTTTACAACTTCTTTATTTTGTAATCATTTATAGATTGTTAGGTAATGAAATACATTTATCTTTTACTTGTTAACCTTTGTTATTCCAAATATTCAAATTCTGTTTGGACAATTTTTCATCTGCCTGGATCACACTGCATCAGGCTGCTTAATATTTTGGATAAACTTTATTTTATGGTGACGCAGTTACATTGTACTTGCATAAATAAGTACTGAGTAATATTAATTAACGACATGTACTTACTATAGGAGTTACGGTTAGGGTTTGGCTTGCAATTATGCATAATTTACTTTTATTGCTATAGTCAGTACATGTTGTAAGAAACGTGTAACTATGTCACCTTAAAATAAAGCGTGTTACCGCTATATTTGTGGAAACAGTTATGTATCTTATTTTTCAGGATACTTTCAGAACAGCTTTTATTTGCGATAGAAATCTTTTGTAACCTTATAAAATGTTTTTACTGTCACTTTTGATCAATTTAATCCTGGCCCAATAAAAGTTGTTTTTTTTTTTCAAAATTTCTTTAAAAAAAAAATCTTACTGACCCCAAACTTTTGAAGTGTATATTTCATAGTTAATGTGTTTTTTATTTCACTATACAAAATCTACAGTCCATCAGCACTTACCTAGAGACTAAATATTTCCTTAGAAAACACTAATGGAATTATACTCAACAGGTTCATTCCTGCAGCCTGCCCTCCCGCCCTCTCTCTCTCTCTCTCTCACCCTTTCCACTGCGCTTTCTCCAGTTCTTTCCGTTGGTCAAGTCTCTGTGCCATGCATTCTTGGGATGCCTGGTACATATGGTATAAATTCCATTCTGTCTGCAGAGGCCCTTCATGCTGTCTGAGATACGCCGAGCTGGACTGACTCCACCCTCCCACAGAGCTGGGCCAGCTCACAGTCTGTACTGCTGAGGTGAACTAGCCTGGCTGCCTTAAATAGTCCACGAGTGAAGTCAACAGAATTTAAACAAACCCGTTTTCTCCGTATAGAATGAATGAGCTCGTTATTTAGAGTTTGGGTCATCTCTGCGACGTATATGTGTGCCGCCTTGTATGTCAAGGACAGAAATTCAATGAAGAACAATAGCACAAAACCCCAAACTGGGTCACTTACATGGCGGTGCGGAGCACAAAGCCTGCAGCCCATTTAATCAAAGGGAGATTATACAGGTCCCTCTGGGTAGACAGCAGAAGCAAACTCACTCTAGAAGTCTACAAGTCACAGACAGTGCCGAATCATCTCCTTACTAAGATAGTGAATAATGCTAGAAAGTTAACTGCGTAATGTTACTGTGGGTGAAAATGTGGACAAGCTCTGCAGGCTCACTTCCTGAGACCTCGTGGCACAAACCGCCTGAGCGGCCAGCATTTGGTCCCACAGGACTGCGGGGCTGCACAGACGGGAAGCTCCACTGTCCTTGAGACAACAGCAGACCTTCTTCTGAGATCCTCCCCTCCCACACTCAAGACAACTACAGCCACCTGCCAAACAGGCAAATCACTGTCACAGCCGAGCTTCATCTGCANAAAAAAAAAAAAAAAAAAAAACCCACTCACAGTCTGTGCGGCACGATACCGCACCAATTACGGAGGCAATGGAGGAATGTATGCCAAGACTTCAGAAAAACCACTTAACTCTCAAAACTCGCAAATGAGAGTGTAACAAATCTAAATGTCAAAGAGGCCTGCAGAACAGCGAAACTGTGTAACGCTAAGGGTGTGGCTCCAAAAGTCTCCATGCTATGACATTTCTCCTCATCTGTCCACGCATGCAGATGTCTGAGCTCCATGCTGTGGTCCATTTGTCCGCACAGATCTACTCACGCAACTTCATGAAGGCCCGAGGTTAAAGCAAAAATATGAACATAGAAAAGTTCAATGTTTCATAAAGGCCTCACAGTAAAGCCAATAACTGTCAAAAACTAAACAGAAAAAGTAGCAATAGCAATAAACCATCCTGTGATTTCCACTCCATTGATAGATTTCGGTATCTTTCCAGCCATGCATGAATGAAGAATAAACTCATGTAGCAGCGAACGCAACTGCAAGACCAGACAATGGGTTCACAAAAACATTTCCCTGACCAAAAAAAAAAAAAAAAGAAAAGAACACTGCCGCCTTCAGATGCTCAGACACTGGAATCAGGAAATAAGAGTCGCTCTTACTAAATTAGTTGCATTGAAAATACTGCAAGAAGATTAGACCTTCACGCATATATTTCAAGATGTCCAACCTTCCTACGGATGGTGATTACCCTGGGCACGAGAACAGATGTTCCTTTTTTTCCCCCATAAACTGTAGTGTGCTGCTTCTTTAATGAGCTACTTCAATCTGAACTTGCTTATTTAAAAGTGTATACAACTGACATGTAGTACATCATTTTACAGCCCTTCATTTATTCAGACATACTGACTTTCTTTCAGGGTAGATGGCATTTAATTTTTCACAAATTTACACAGATTTATAAAAATTAAATGGTCCAAATTTCCATTGTAGTTTCAATGTAATTCAACTAATGTACTAAAAATCTGATGAAGGAAGGCAAAGATCATATTCAGTCATGTGACAATTTCTTGCTTGCCTCACAGTATATCAATAAGATCTCAAAATCAACTCTTAGCTCATAAGCAACAAAAACAAGGAAGAAATTGTTTTAAACTAACATTACAAAGCCAAAGACATTCTTTTACTTTTTTATTTCTTTATTCAGTTAATTATGTGGTGTAGATTAAAAATCATTAATAAATGAAGAACAGATGTTCTGTTCTTCATTTATTAAACGAAGAACTGGCTTCAACATGACATAGCCTTAATCATTAGCATAATTATGGTAAGAGTACAGAGATAAAACGGCGTGTCGTGGCTTAAAATGTTGTATTTTACTTGAAACAATTATTGGAGCAATGAAACCCAATTCAAACGGTTGCATAAACATGAGTTAAGGATATTTGTCAACACTTAATTGCTTAATCCCATCCGCAAATTCAAGTGCAAAAGAAGAATCATCTGGTGATATGATGGAACTGATTTGGAAAATGCCTTGCTTGCTTAGTCATTTGATATATAATGGCCTGAATGAAAAAAAAAAAAAACATTTCACAACATCATAATAGTCTGTTAGATTTTATCAGTTCATTTATAATAAAATTGTAGAAGCTGAAAAGATGATTTGCTATTAGTTGCTATCAGTTCTGACACATCACCCTCACCACTTGTCACCTCTTACAGTCATATTTCATAACTTACCTTCAGCAGGCGGACGTCATTTCAGACGTAAGAAGAAATCCGTTTAATGACATAGTGTTGACACTGGTATTAAACTGAGGTCTTCACTCCAGATGTTAGGCTGTGTGTGAAAAGAGAAAAGTGAGAGAAAGCAGACATAAAATATGAAACAAGTAACCTAGAGGGGAAAAGAGGACAAAAACTCGTAAAAATCGCACCGTAAAGGGTGGGGTCTTGAGGAATTTGCCATGCTCTCGCCTCACAGGAATCAACGTATACGCGTTCTTTCATGACCAAATACGTGTTTTATGTACAATAATCCAACTACACAAACTAATATTTTGATATTCGCCATTTATCGTATAGCAGAAATATCCTGTTGCTCCTGTGTCCAGTTAGTCATCTTTATAGAGACGTAGACTAAAAACTCCGTGCTTTATCTTAAAGTGACAGTTCATTCAAAAAATTAAAAATCTGTCCTTTACTCACACTAATGTTTTTCCTTCAGTAAAACTCAAAAGAAGGTGTCTGGAGTCTGACAACTACCATTCACTTTAATTCCATCTTTTTTCCATTCATTGAAAGCGAATGGCAACTACTTATTCTGCTTAATATCTCTTTTTTAAGATGTTTAAACGGGTTTAAAACATCATGACGGTTAATAAACAATTATAAAATATTCATTTAGGTTAACCATCCATTTAAGGCCTATTCCATATCACCTGACGTAAGTTAAAAAAGAAGCATAAAAATAATACAACTAAGAAAACCAAGCAAGCAAAATAAAAATAAAAATATACTTCAGGCGATATGAGTTTAATATTGTAGGCTAACTGAAAGCAGAGCAACGCCCACTGTTATATCAGCCTAGTCCGTGTTAATATTGTGTTAATTCGTAGCACCTTGTCTGATATCTGTAAATTTACTGGAGTTGATAAATAGCGTCAAATCGATATCGGTGCAGTACTGAGTTTTTCGAACGAAAACTTCTGAATGAGGAATGTCCAACACCTACCTACTTCAACTGGTAGAATTCTCGATCTCTGTCGTCAATCGATTCGTATGTCAGGCTGGTAAACGGTTCGACTCCCAGATATTATCAGATATCAATATTCGCTCAACATCCTTTAATTTCGCAATGGTTTTTCCCCTCAGACTGTCTGCTAGCGGACGGCTCACGCCCTGTACGGCTCAACTCTGAACCGAGCGCTCTCGCGATCTCCTCCAATGGAATGTAACAGATTCCATTCGTTCTGAAGTGGTTTCTCACACTTCCGAAAAGTTATAAAGAATGTTGCAACGGTCATCGAACGATTAGACTCCGTCCTGCAATCGAATGCTTCCTGGATTTAAATAGCTCAGCAGTGACACGCGCATCAAATTCTCGCGAAAAGCCTTATGATTCAATTCAGACTGAGCTCTGGCGTACAAAGCTAGCGCACATTCGACATTTAAAAGCGGTTGACTCACTGGGAACCCAAGTTCGAATCGACCAGGGTCATGTCCCGATCCCATTTCCAGTCTCTCTCGCCCACTTTAATGCCCTACTCTAACAGTAAATAAAGGCTAAAAATCCAAGAAATGAATGCAAGTTCTGCTACAATTTAAGTAATTCGTCCTTTTGCTGAAAGCCACACCTTAATCTCAAATCACTCCCGAAATCAAAGAGCTAAAGCGCGACTCAGCTGAAACATCAAATCCTAACCTACACAGACAACAACAAGAGAGCTATAAAAATCATTAACCATATAACTACTCAACTTCAACACGACACCATTAGTCTACCGTCCTAAATGTCACAATCTAGCCCACATATCGCTGCGTCCTGAGTCTCCGCTTCAACTCCCCTCATGCCGGCTTCTCCTCCCGATCAGCTGGCAGCGCAGTGACGCCAAGAGCAACAGCTGACCAATCAAACACTAACGTCAAAGACCAGAAGTAACGCCCACTTATGACAGATCATGAATGTCAGGCCTGCACACCAATGCCATGCTCTGAGTCAGACGGGTGTAAAGCACACTGTCCAATGACGCTATCTCTCTCCGACAGGCGTTTCACGGTTCTTCTAAAGAGCAAATGACTGAGCACCTCTGTAAGCAGGACTGGATAACTGTTTTCAGACTCCTATTAAATCTTACTTCACTTTGATACAATTCAGACGTAATGTCTTCAACATTTCCACAGACGTTGTTTTATCCTTGTTTTTGAGACTCAAGCTGTGAGCGGCCTTTTATAGGTTCATATTCACGTCCACATTATTTTCTGACTTATTAAGAGTGCACTCAGTAATCTTTCCTTATTAAAAGGGGTTTACATAAAGAAACAAATAGTACTATATTTTTTTAAATGATGTACACTCACATAAGATAAATACTTCAGCCATATCAGTAGGTGATTTAATTTAAATGTAGGCCGGAGGGTCCACTCATGGTGGCCGCCATGTTGAGGTCACATGACCAGCGAAAACCCACTTTATTTCTGTAATCTTGCACTTGTGAAATTAATTTAACCTGAATCGATGGCAGTTGTGCATTTCTACAATTGTATTAGAGTAGATTGAATACAATGAATCAGAATTAATTCAAGTTATGCAGAACTGGCGACTGGAGTCAGGTAAAAAAAAAACTCAGCAAGGAAAAATGCTGCATTTCATTTTCTATATAAAAAAAAAATGATTCCTGAGGTTTCTGGTGAAAATTAAAGCTGTCTGCCATTTATGCTATTGCTCATTTTGTGGACGGAAACCTTAATTGGTGGCTTGCTGAATCTAGAGGGATTTCTGAACAAAAATGCAAATTCTTGCCACTGAAGGAGAGAAAACCATCGAAAAACACAGGCTTTTATTCTACAATAAGAATTTTAGACCTTGCCGTTCTTTGTGTTTTTGGCTTCAAAAATGGAGGAGAACATTGTTCTTATTCATCTTATTGTTTAGTGTTATTGTAGATGTGAGTTTCAGAAACTCAAAAACAATATCAGTCACTCCACTGCATCCTCAGTAAATATTCACAGCAAGTGCATGAACTTAGATGATTGCTTGTGTGTAACCAAAAAATTTTGTTTCTTCATGTGCAAATGTCATTCCATCCATATGTCTTCATGTACTACACAGCCAGTTCAATAAATGCTAAAGTATTTTATCAAAGTGATATATCAGTCCATAACTGAATGCTGCAAGAGAGGGTGTGTTGGTCTTTTCTGCATGACTACAGTCCAACTGCCTGGTCACTGTTGAAAGGACAGCATTTCCTTCCACTTCATTCCACATTCCCACACCACTAACTCTGGGACTGTCACGTCCAGCAACAACATTTTATTTCACATTAATTTAATGACATTAATATATATTGTCAAAAATGATTAACGGAACACAGTGAGATATAATTTTAGAGGTTACAGAGACTCCTTGGTTGGATACTGAGTTGGAGGTGGTGACATAAACACATTAACGAAGCAGTTTCCTGTCCTGTTCCCACATGGATAACATTTCCTGAAAATCTATTGATTATTTATATAAACAAAGCGCTACCAGTCATTACAACCCAGTCACAATATTCCAAATTTGAATGTCATACAAATTTGCTTCATCTCCACGAGTGGTATCTGCAAGACATCCTACATCCTGTTACTTAAGAGACTGTAGACATTAAGTATATCTGGTGTAAGTCCTGGAGGGCACTTTCTCTGCCTGATCCTGATTAGGTCAAATACACTAATGCTAGCTCCGGCCCACTGTCTGGGCATGTTCCTATCTATTAGACACATCACAGTGTTAGGAGATTTAAGACAAACCTCTTCAATTTAGTTATTAAATGCCACTCAGTTTGTCCCCATGTGAACACGTAAACACAGTTTGAGAACATGTTACGTTATGGTTAATGTTGTGATAATATACCTGGTGCACAGAACCGGTCCCTCCTAGGACACATTAATCCAGCTCTTAAATGGATTCCAGGAATCTATCGGCCCACTCCCAGGCAAGTGCCTTCCTGCATGAGTTCAGCAATACACGTCCATGATGAGAACATATTATGTAAATGACCTCCTCTTGAAGAGGATCTTATTTCTCTTAGTGAGGCATCCTTTTTTAATATAAAATATCAGTTTGTCAAATGCAGTCTAATAATAGAAATGTGGCATTACTTTTCCTATGAAAATGTCTTATGGCTGTGGTAATTGTGAGTTGATCATGATACCTTTTAGATTTTATCATGTAGCTTTGGTATTATTCCCCGTAGTGTTGTAATAGTACCTACCCTGTAATGTACCCATTATTTGGCATTTTATATATATACATACATTAAAAAAAAATGTTTTAATAGTATGCATTCTAGCAGTCCGTTTATGAAAATATGCAGAAAATATACTCATCTAATCATATGCCATCCAATTATTACTGTATTTCTTGTTTATAATTGAACCTTTTTTAATTAATTTGTCAGCGTCAAGTTTAATTTGGCTTAATGTTTTAATTTTTTATCTAAATAGCCCAACTTTTGACAAACCCCCACCCTGTTTACTGTGAACCAGCACCCAGAAGAATCAAAGTGAAGCCACTGTAACTTTAAGAGCTGCCTTTTGCAAAAGAGAACTGATTAGTGGTCCTGGCAGCCAACCACACAAGCGGCTGAGTGAAGACTCGAGCCAATGAGAAGTCCTGCTGGGCGGAGGTTACAAAACCAGCCTGAACCCAATGACTCAGCACAGGCAAGTGCGTGCGAGATGACACTTAACAGCAATTTAAAGAGCCAGCGCTCACCATGCAAAAGTAGGTACGGGTAAAATACGCGCTCTTGAATCTCAGCAGCTGTTCCCCTCCCTGCGAGGAGGACTGTGAATCTTGTTCAATGTGACACGGCTGAGCACAACTTCCAGTTTTTGGCCATTTTCTCAAAGGACCACACCTACACACTCATGATAGACGCAGCATGACTCAGCACTGGCCATCATGTCACATAAAAGCACATGACTGGCAATGGCAGTCATGATGAATGCTGGCTAAACAAAAATAATGGTTTGTGATAGAGCCGCACAAAGATGACAGTTATGCATTAAGCAAAATATAAATCTTATGTTTGTTTCACATCACCATAAATATTCAAACAATCACAGGAAGAAGAAGAAAATGCTCTTTAATTTTCAGATGAGCGAATATGTGGGGATTTGAGCCACATCCTGGATAGTTGCTACAGCCAGAAAGGCAATACCTCAGTGACAAGGCACTAGCTATATTTACATCATGTGCTGTTAACTTCAGAGTACATACTTCTCAAGCTGACGGCAGGAGTTCTAGAACAGCCTCTTTGTTTAAGGTAGGGCTGGACTTTACAAGTTCCTGAAATTGCAGGATGTGATGAGAAGACGTTTTAAGTGCTATTTGTGTTAGTTATTTGAATGATACGCACATTGCGAAGAGATCAAACAAGCTCGTATTAATTTACAGTGTGAAACAGAATATTTGATGAGTATGTAGCTATGCAATTCATTTAACATCTAAGCATGAAAAACAGGACCAAATAAGATCATCATTTAGAACAAACATGCATTGCATTAGCATGTTTTTCCAGCCTTTTACATGGTCAAATTATGTTTACAGAAAACCTCTTTAACAACAGGGAACTGTAAGAGTGAAAATGCTTCGGGATGGGAGGTGTGATGAATCATGGACATATTTTACAATGGTAGTTTTGGTATGTGAGCTTATGACTGAGCCACAGCTAAAGAAATGAACAGTGTGACCTGATTTAGTTTAAACTGAATTATTCAGCATTCTGTCAGGCTCCCTTACCATGAAACACAGCAAGACCTATAGCACAGCGCATGGTCAGAACTACACGGGAGAGAAAATATTAAGAGGAATGTTGACCCACAACATTCAAGGGCAAATTGTATTAGTCCCAAGAGAACCAAACTGAGGGCATTTGATTCGCTACTTACAGAAAAAAAATGAATCATTAATCAAAAGGATTATGTGAGCAGAGTTAATTCCATTACACATATTCATAAAACTGATTTATTCATTGCTAAGAAATATGATTAAATATTAAATCATTTAACAAAAAAGCATTTTTTAAATTTTTTTTTAAATAGTTTCCTTATACACACAGTACCTGCTTTAAAAAAGCCTAATGTCTCATGATTAGATGTATAAACATATCTCTACAAATGGGTCAATGACATAAAAGAGTGTACAAATTTACAAGAAAAAAAATTTATGAAAACTTATACAGTACTTTATGTTATGTTAGTCTTTATGTTGTCACTACTACAAAAGTTACAAAGGTCAGTTACTGGCATTTTTTTGGATAGTGTAGTGTTTTACACAATATGACCCCTTAAACATGTTGTCTGTGGTTCTGATATTATCAAATATTATTGTATTTGATCCACTTATGTTCCATTGACCATGCCTTATCATCCTGTGCATGTTAACAGGCCTGTCCGGCAGTGAAAGTTTGAGAGGAATTTATCTCCCTTTACACATGCAAGGCCAAGGCCTACTTACAGATATGATTAGCCTTGTTCATGCAACGGAACACATTCTCCTTGACATGCTGAGTTTCAGTGAAGCCAAACTCCATTTGAAAGCAGTTTGAGTTAGCAAATGTACATGCTTCCAAACCTCTTGCCTTGATTTCTTTATCAGAGAATGCTCAAGCTAAATGTTAACTAATCAAGACAACCCAGACAACAAAGGAATGTAACCAACACAAAATCTGACAACACGCAGTGGAAACCGAGGTGCAGCCTTGCAAGAGAAGTCGAATTTGACGTGCCAAGCCATGCGAAGTAAAAGCACACCATTGCATCACTAGTCTATCGAGTACAAAGATTGATCTACCCTGAATCAAAAATATAAAGTGTAAATTAATGCATAGCAAAACGCTTAGGCCATGTGTCCAGAAAAGCGTTTTTAGCCAGCTGAAAACGACTGTCTGTGAGTGCGTAAGAGGGCTTCGGCAGCACCTTTTTACAGTCTATGGGCAGCACAGCGTTTTTTTTAAGTTGAGACCATAGACTGTAAAAAAAAGATGGACGATGCACCTTCACTCTCTTCCATTGTTGTAACTGAAGCTGCCAATATGGCGCTGACATCTTGAGTCTCGAGTCTGCGCACAGTGAACTTGGAGCCAGAGTCTGCGCCGTAATGAGCACGATATCAAAGTATTACTGCAGAACAACTCATTATGTCGGTGTGAAATAAACAGTTCTGGAAATGTAGAAATTAAAGTTAAAGCAATCTCAGCTGTCAATCATGACGTCAAAACCCGCGTTTTTATAGCATCAAATAACTAAGTTAAAAACAAACTGATTTAAAGAATTAACACTTTAACTATGATCAGCGTGATTAAACACTGCCTTAAACTTTGTAACTTTGTGTTTAGTTTGTCACGCGTAACATTACATTACAATGGAGAGGGCGGGGTTTATGAGCTATACTGCATCCAGCCACTTGGGGGCGATCGAGACGTTTTGGCTTCACTTTTCAGGACTCGTGTGGTACGCTTTGGTTGAGATGCTTTGCTTGCTATGATACGGAAAATCCGTGGATGTGTTACTAGTATCTAATTTCACAGATACTTTGTTTGTACCATTTCTATTTAAAAACTGTCAATACAATGTAAAATATTTGCTCTGGCTCTTGTTTTAAATGATTTTATTCCGTTATTATGCTTGTTGTTGGTCGGTGTTATATTTGTCCCACCCCTCCTCCACTGTGATTGGATGGCTGGGTACAAAGTGACAGTGATGAGCGCTGCTTTTACCCAAGCAGCAACCTCCCCCAGTTTCTCTTGAAGCCAATATGAAAGTGACAAACTGCGATTCATCGACTGGCCGCTAGGGACAGGCTCCAAAAGAGAGCAGAATCTCATTGAGTCCCATGTTAAAATGGCCAACTTTACAGCAGAAAAAATAATTGCATAATTAAGGGCTTGGTCACTTGAGTGACAGGTTTGCCGCTGCTGTCTGTGAGCAGTCATGTTACCTCAGCTAATTCCAGCCGCTGAATTTGGAATCTCTGCCGTGTTTGTGCTTTTTTTCGGGATTATTTTATACAATTATAAAATAATAATATATACAATTATGAAATAATATGGCTTGCTGCGTTAATGGTCGAGACTCGAGACAGATGTACGTCTGTGTACAGGTGCACGCATGCTGAAGATGAACAGAACACACGTTGTTGGATCGTCTTGGCATTGGATAAAAGTTTTGTTCGTCAGATTTACTATAATGACAATGGCGGGAGGATATAATAACTAAAACTGCTGCATTGAGAAAAATTATACTTTGGACACGGCATTTGTTTGTGAGATATATACGATCATATACAGTTTTACAAATTAAACGCTGCTCAGGTTGCATAATTTCTTGAAGAACGATGATGGAGAGCAGATCATTCCGAAGAAATGTGATGCAAACAATGGATAATATATCAATATTTCATGGATTTAACGCTTTTGTGGACTTTTGTGGAAAAGTACTGTTTTTTGTTTTTCAATGGACACTCATGGACATTTTACCCAAGTGCCACGGATTGGATTCATCTCGCGATCGCTATTTCATTATGGTATGTAGACCCGTTTGATTTTTCATGCTGTTATGTGCACACCCAACACAAATTACAATTACTGGTGCTGGAGCATCTATATCGTAAAAAAGACACCGTAGATTGACAGTAAACCTATAGAACTTTCTAATGATATAACTTATCTTTATCAATATTTTAGATAGTATCTAAGATAGATAGAAAGCTCCTTTGCCTGCTAACATGATCACGTCGAGCTAGGCAGGCGTGGTTTCAGTAACCAGGCACCTCAGTTCCAACCATGTTCCAACCATGTGCTCTTTGCCCATTTTCAGTAATCCGGGAGTGATGTGCGGTGACGCGCTGCTAAGATGGCAGCGGCCTCATTTTCGCTTCAAAAATGGTCTTCAGAAATCTACGGGTGACGTCATGGAAACTACGTCCATATTTTTTTTACAGTCAATGGTTTTACCCAAAGTTGAATATCGAGGTGACCAGTAAAAAGCGCAGAGTGTGAAATAGACGCTCAGTGCCTTGTTATGCTCCGGGGCGTTTTAAAAACAGGGCGCTCCCATTGAAAACTATTAGAAAAATATGATAGCCTCGGAAAGAACACTTTGGTGGACACACGGCCTAAAGATTAGAGTCCGCTGAAACAACCAAGATCATTTTATAACTTGGACCCTTGGAGTTGTTGCATCACTGCAGTGCAAGTAATTAGTGAACCAGCGCTGTGTCTTTGAGAGTACCATGGAATCAACAGCAGGTTATGTAATGGCCCTGATGGCTGGAGGTGCGATATGAGCTAGTTAAGCATGTGACAGTGATTTGGGTGTGCGTGACCCACATTCACATCCCAGCAGCCTTTGCCCACTAGGTCACCCGTGTCCTGCTGTGCACAATTTACTGTTTTTCCTTCTGAATTTCAAAAAATTCTGTCCTTAATAATCATCGTTATTTAATGTGAGCAAACTAACATCACTTACAACTGACTCTTAAGATCCTAGATGACCTTGGAAACATGTCACAAGCGATTGTGTCAACTGACAACACTGTTTTTGTTGTCTCAAGTGAGGTCATTCTATATTCAAGAAAGGCTTCCCTCCCAGAAGGGTAAAGAGCTCAGCCTGTCCCTAATACATACAAGCACCTGTCTAAAAAAGCAGCCATCCTCCCACCACACCTGCCAATCTTACAGTCTGACACAGATCCAGCAGTTCGCCCAGCTGATTTTCCACAAATAGAGCACGGCGTTCCAACTATAGCACAGCTCTCTGCTTAGCACCGCACATTTACATAACCTGGCAGGCTGGGAAGGAAGTGCCACATCGCCAAGCGGTACCCAGAGCAGCTACACCCTCATCCTGAAAACAGTACGGACACCTGAGAATACCCATGTGTGGCCGTCAGCCTCGTGACAGAGGGGCTCTCATTCATATCCAGGGCAATCCTTTTAATCTTCATAGCAGTAACCTGTAATATCTGCTGCAGTTCACCTCTGTTGTATGGGTGGGTGTGATATACCTCTTCCTGGATTTTTTTCTCTGTAGAAAGAAATCTATTTGAGGAGGAATGAGGATCATTTCTCATTGAAAGGTCTCATTTGAATTGTCGTCCGAGTGTCACATCCGGTTCTTTCCATTTTTGTCATGCATGACATATTTGCTTAGTCATGTCATGTGAGTTAGTTGAAACACATTATACTGACTGGTTTAATCTGTAACACTGTGGTCAGGATTGGAGAATAGACCTCAAGGAATGCCATTGGGACATATTTGGTTCAGATATCGGAGATTTTGAGTCAGTAAAGGCCCTCTCAAAGATGAATGCAAACTTTTACATGAAAATATCCGGCCCAGCTAAAGATTCTGTAGGGAATATAGGAATGAAAATCACTTGTGTGTGTATGAATGGAACTAATTTTATGAAAGTAATGGCTCAATTGTTTCATCGAAAGTGTTCACTTCAAAAGTGTACTTCACACTCATGTGGACATGAATGGAAGAACTGTTTTTTTTTTAGATAAAGGATACACTAATGCTTGTAAGTCATGTGTGAGTTACAGTAGGCCAAAGGTCAGTATTCCATTACTTATGGTTATCCATTGGTTATCTGATGAGGTTTATCTCTATAAAGGACTAAGAAAGCCACAGTTAAAATGAAAAATCACCTATCACTGTATTAATTTAAAAAATAAAATGTACATAATAAATTACTTCTTAAATAAATAGACATGTTGAATTGTTTATTAATTATTTAATGCATTATTTTATTATCAACATTTTAAACTAATTATTATTATTAACATTTTAAATGTGTTTTATTATTAACATTTTAATTAATATAAATTAATTTAAATTATTTTATAAATTAATGGATTTCATTTACAATTTTAAATATTAATAAAAAAAATCAATGTCTATTTGTCAATTTCAAAAGTGAATTATTAATGTATTATAACTGCATTATTAAAATATATTTTTAAATATGTCCATTTATTTATATATAAAAAGTCATTTTCCCTGTTTTTATTTTTAAGTGCCACTTGTCCTCCATACATCTCAGCAACCCAAATTTAGCATATAGTTACTCAAGCTTCAACTTTCCAAAAGATTTTTCACATTTTTTGTGATTTACTTGTAATATGTAGCTCTAAATAAAGAGATAAATAATAACTTATCACATCCTAACCTTTTGCTTTCACTTCCCAAAGGTTCAAGCGCCTTAAAACATCAAATACCAAAAGCAGTCAATCTTTTCAGAAGGATTCTTCCTAAGATATGAGAGAGACAGGATTGGGGCAGTGAAACATCCGGCCAAGGCTATTTCATGTGGAGGTAATGAAACACAGCATCCAATAAGCTGGGAGACAAGCGCTGTACTTTTCCAGGACCAATGCTCCGATGGCCATACGAGCGAGAGGCCCGGCCCACCCCAGCCCGCTTCACCGCTTTGTTATGAGGAAGAGAAGCGGAAAGGTGCTGCCCTGCGGACAGAAGACACAGATGTCTGATGTACCCAGGGTACCCAGCCACCCTCCCCCATATCCTCTACTGCCAGAGGCTGACATCCCAAGGACGTGAGCCAGGAGCTGTGCAGTCCCTGCATGTTTCCAATAAATCAGACAGATTAATTACGGAGCCAGGCATGTGAGTGCTTCAGGTCCGCATCTAAAAAGAGGACAGCACTATAATTGGCAGTGTGTGTTAACACAGTGCAATACCTTCCATTCAAAAGCATGAGTTACATTCACTGACTGATAAAAAAGGGATAATGTACAGGGATAATATTATCCTGTTTATTACACTGCGACTCATCAAACAAATAAATAAGTAAACATAAAATATTGATTTGAGATTTAAGCTACACTATGCAATTTTTTGATAATTTTTTTTTTGATGAGTGCAAAAGAATCCATCATCCAATAATGTCTTTGCTTTACCTAAATACACATTCAATTATAATAGAGAGTTGTCGGGATGTATGTTGCGGGAAATTGCATACATAAGTTATTCGCCTGTGTGTGTCACGTCATATCTGCACACAGAGAAAAGCAGTTCCGGCTGTGGGCAGGATGAAGATAAACGAAGGAGAAATGAAGGAGAAAAAATTACCATGGATTATTCAAAACACCAAAGAAAAATCAAGAACAAAACAAAACTAAAAAAGTTATGTATTTGTTCATCCGCTGATAATAATGTTCCGTATCCATGTGTAGCTACACCGGTGCCTAGAACCATATTCATTTGAGCAGGGAGTAGAGCTGAACCTTCCACAAGACCATTCAGTTTTATTAACCACTAGAGGGCCAACAATACAGCTTTAAATTGTTTTATAATTTTACTTGTATATTGTCCAAAAGCTTCCGTTTAGAAAAGAAAAATGTCCATTGCAATGTACAAAACAATATTACAGTAATATTAAAGGTGCAGTATGTAATATTAACAGCTAGAGGTTGAAATAGGTACAGCAGGCCAAATTCAAAATTCCCCTAACTATAACTTCTCCCACCCTAGCTTGGCTGCTGGCCTGGCGCTGCTGTCCTGAAACTGCTGTGATGTAGGCCTATGGCTCAGTTGGTTAGTTCTGGAGATTGAGGACATGCAACAGAACCAGACATAATTGAGAATGACAGGCGACAATCCTTACACTGTAAGTTTTAATATGCCTCTGGTCATAGAGCTTTAGGGGCCGCTACATGACACCGTTTTCAACTAAAAACTGAAAACTGCATTTTGGCCATTCATTTACACAACAATGGCGTTATGGGGAACTGAAAATGCAAACTTTCGAAAACGGGTTACGAAGTGCAAGTTTTTGAAAACGATACCATTATTGTCTCCGTGTGAACTACAAAAACATGAATTTGTGAAAACGGTGACGTAGTGCGCATTCGTATTATGTGTTCAGTCTATAGGCTGTAGTTTTTCTTTACAAAGTGACCGCCAACTGCTGGCCTGGCATGAATAATACAGCGCTTTAATTTGTTTTTGCAGATCCTTGTGAATGGGGATCATGTTGACAATGTTGTCGCCTGTAAGCGAAAAACACAAAGGAAAATCTTTTCCGTTTTTAGTACATCGTTGTTGTGTAAACGTACCGTTAGGATGGATGGAGAGGCTTTTTAGGTCAAGTAGACTCTGCGATCTCTGACCCAGATTGTTTGCTGGCTTCTGTGGCTACAATACGGTGTGTTTTCCGCCAACTGGCAACCCGGGGTGTCAAAACACTATTGGGTAAATTGGCAGCGGGTGGTATCACACAGACCAAAACAAAAACAGACATTCCGACACAAAATGCACATTTCAAAGTAAAATAACTGGTTGTAGGATTGTTTTTCAGAGCAACGAGAATGTGAACTTAGCATGTTTCCTACAAATATCTGCAAACATATTATGGTATTTTAATGCTTTAGTACAGTCAAAAAAAGTTACATTCAGCACCTTTAAGCTATTTTTAATACAATCATCTGAGACACTAGATGCCGTATGTCTCGTTTGTATGAAACTAGAGCATCGGCTCTCAACTTTTTGACTTCAAGTCCCCCCATTATCCACAAAAATATTTTAAGTCATCTTGAGGCCCCCTAGTTTGCCCCAGCCCATGGGTTGAGAATCATTGAACCAGACGGTGAGTTAGCGAACGATCAGTCAGAATAGAGGAAAGCCATGTCTAGAAGAGCAGAAAGGGTTGACATTTTGTTTGATTGCCTGATATGCGAAATGGATTAAATAACCATGCGTAATGCTCTCCCATCACAATGAAGGAAATATAAATAAATGTCCTTCTTTATTAAAAAGCTTAGTCATATATACTAAGACACCATTGACATCTGTTGCGTTTTAGTTAATCCTTCCTCATTGGAACAACCCTTGACTGTAACAGTGGAAACTAATTTCCGTGCTCTTTTGGCCTGTACCTGGTATATCTGATGGCAGTCAGCAGTCAAGTGCCCACAGATCATGCTACACAGGCGTGAAGTTGCACAATGGAAAAAAAACCTGATGCAAGTCTCCACCAGAGAGGGCAATACCACCGGTAAATGTGGCCAGCTTCTTCTTCCTTCTCAACCAGCCGTAAAGATTGCAAAGAATGCGATTCAACTATGGCGAAACCAAAGTTGGAAGAATGTGAGGTCCTGATCTGGCCCCCTTCAGACAAGCCAGGCAACCTGTCACCCCACATTACATCTCCTGCCATCAGTCCTCCTCATGTCTCTGCCCAGGGGACAGGCGTTAACCAGCTCCTCTCTGAGTCACAACCAAAGATATTCAGAGTGATTAAAGCAGATTTAGTTATGGGAAGAGAGAGCAAGAGAGATATATAATGTCTGTTAGAGAGAGAGAGAGTTCACCCCACCTAGTACATTTGCGTCATGCACATGTGAAGAATTTGCCGAAGGCTTCTACAAATATTTGCTGCTTGTATTGGGAAATGGTCACACCTGGGTAGCAGCGACAAAGGGCAGATCAAATAACACAGGTGTTGTACCTCTGCAGAGTCCAGATTACATCAGCAAAACACACAAAACATCAGCCAGAATCATGTGGTCTTTAGTTCAAACCTCAATATGAAGCTCAATGGAAACAAATCTATCCAAAAACGTACGGTATTCAACACATTTCATTAATGTGGAACATGGTGTGCGGATGTGGCCTTTCTTACATCTGCTAATGATGGGTCAATATTGCCCACAGATGACCCACTATAGATGTGCATCCCGACCGTGCTGCTAATTCACCTCTGCAATGCTGTTGGAGAACTTTTCTGAACTCTGACATGGTTAAAGCCCATTCTGTGAAACCCCATTCTTTGATGCACAGCAGCACAAAAGCATTGTATGAAATTCAAAGCGGAATTTATTTAGGCTACATGTGTCATGTTTCAGCTTAAAAATAGGTGCTAAATATAAACTTGTTTCCGAGCCAAAATGAGAGAGCTCTGCGTCATGGTAACTGTCACTCATGCCTGCACTGCTTTTCCATAGTCTCGGGCTGTTTCCCATACTGCCATCTGCTGCTGGAACACACTTCTGCATGAGTATGCATAAAACATGAAGAACTACAGATGTTACCAATGGCAAAAAAAGTTGTTAGGTTAAGCCTGTAGGATTATAATGCATATTAATAATGGACAAAATTGCAAACAGAGCTAAATATTCACTCGTATTCACGTATCACTTTGAGAGCATTTCAACTGATGTGTTGATTAATGTGGCACTATCTAAACTTATCATGAGAATGCTAGTTAATTCATTGACATACTAGTGGTGTTATTGTTAACTAAAACTCATTAAATTGAAATAAATCAAAAATAAATTAAAATGCAGACTTAAAAAACAAACAAAAATTATGATTATTGCCTTGGCAACTAACTGAATAAAGTTTAAGTTCTAAATTACTAGAACTAAAACAAAAATAAAGCAAAATAGAAAGAAAATTCTATTTTTAATTCTATTTCTAATTCTAAAATTTAAATGACAAAAGCACATAAAATAAAATGAAAACTAAAAATATACAAATTTAAATCATTCAAAATATGAACAGATAGTATAATAGTAGGCTATATAAATATATATATAAAATAAATAAAAAGCAATACATACAACTGGACATACAAACACTACATGGCCAAAAGTATTTGGCCACTCCCATATAACTACAGGTTTCTGTTACCCACATTACTAAGTGCATAAAATACACTTAGTGTGCATGTTAGTATCTTAAAGGAAAATATTAGTAGTGTTTTTTTTTTTTATACTTTGTATTCTGACATTGTGGGGTCTTTTTCTGCTCTAGCATAATGTCCCCATGTACAAAATGAGCTCCATAAAAAGTCACTAATATTCAGAATTGAAAAAAGGCCCAGCTGTAGTTATTTAAGAATCTGCCAATAAACAGCCATATTGGTGGACCACTAATGGACAGTCATGGTTACAGACCTCTAACTATTATCCACTAGATGGCACCATGAGGCAGTTCTGTAAAGACTCTTTTTATCAATCAATGTGATGAACAAAGCAGCAGATTTTGGCTATTACATTAGTAAACATTCTTGCTATATTTATAATACAGGTTATTTGACACTGTATGAATCAAAATATTCAAATTGAGTTTGTAGATTCAAACCATGGCAAAGTTGAGTATTCGCCATGTGGTGTCACAACTAATGTAAGAATTTATGACATATTAGGAGCTAATGTTATAACCTTAATCCTTGTAATGTATTAAGGCATACATAATCGAACAAATGTTTGGGTCTCAAAAGGGCAATTCGAAAGAAATTAAATTAGAGTGCTAATCTAAAAGGGTGTCTTTTTGTCTCTAGTGCCCCTTAAGTGGAATGAAGACAAACGACACTTCAAAAGTTTGGGAATTTGAAGAATTTTTTTCCTTTTTTTTAAGAAATTAATACTTTTATTCAGCAAGAATGCATAATATTGGAAAAAGGTGGTAGTAAAGACTTTTATAATGTTACAAAAGATTTCTATTTCATATAAATGCTGTTTTTTTCAACTTTCTGTTCATCAAAGTATCCTGTAAAAAAATTTCAATCATGACAACCCTCTGAAGATTTTTAGCTTGGTAATGGATATGACAATGTTAATGTATTTGGTCTTGTTGGAATAGATCTGCTACGCTGCTGCTGATTATTGCTGCTGCTGCAGAGCAAGTACAGGAACTTGCTAATGCCAATACATACACCGATACGCTGCTACGAGTAAGACAGTGCTGCTGCACAAATAGCATATATCAATAACCCATAGCAAATCTATACAGGTGGAGCTGGGGAAGATGGAGGTTTTTTTTAGACGAACTCTGAAAGCGCGCTGCAAACTTCTATAGTGAATGTAACCAGCCATTTAAATGTGTGAGCAACAAGCTCATTGGCTGCAGAAGTGACATGGACCAATCAGCTTGTGCAGTAGTTAAAGCTGTAATTATCATCAGCTTGCATTAAGACCCATCAGCCTGCGCCATCTAGAGTTTCGTGACTGAACTATGTACGTACAACCCAAATTCCAGAAATGTTGGTACGTTTTTTTAAATTTGAATAAAATGAAAACTAAGAGACTTTCAAATCACATAAGCCAATATTTTATTCACAATAGAACATAGATAATGTAACATATGTTTACAGGGAGAAATTTTACACTTTTATCCACTAAATGAGTTCATTTCAAATTTGATGCCTGCTACAGGTCTCAAAAAAGTTGGCTGGGGGGGCAACAAATGGCTGGAAAAGCAAGAAATTTTGAAAAGATTCAGCTGGGAGAACATCTAGCAACTAATTAAGTTAATTGATATCAGGTCTGTAATATGATTAGCTATAAAAGGGATGTCTTAGAGAGGCAGAGTCTCTCAGAAGTAAAGATGGGCAGAGGCTCTCCAATCTGTGAAAGAGTACGTAAAAAGATATGGAAAACAATGTTCCTCAACGTCAAATTGCAAAGGCTTTGCAAATCTCATCATCTACAGTGCATAACATAATCAAAAGATTCAGGGAAACTGGAGAAATCTGTGCGTAAGGGACAAGGCCGAAGACCTTTATTGGATACCCATGGTCTTCAGGCCCTCAGACGACACTGCATCACTCATCGGCATGATTGTGTCAATGACATTACTAAATGGGCCCAGGAATACTTCCAGAATCCACTGTAGGTAAACACAATCCGCCGTGCCATCTGCAGATGCCAACTAAAGCTCTATCATGCAAAAAGGAAGCCATTCGTGAACATGGTCCAGAAGCCCTGTCGTGTCCTGTGGGCCAAGGCTCATCTAAAATGGACTGTTTCAAAGTGCAAAAGTGTTCTATGGTCAGACGAGTCCAAATTTGACATTCTTGTTGGAAATCACATCCTCCGGGTTAAAGAGGGAAACCTTCCAGCGTGTCATCAGCGATGACAAGTCAAAAGCCAGCATCTCTGATGGTATGGGGGTGCAAACGGTATGGGCAGCTTGTATGTTATGGAAGGCACTATGAATGCTAAAAGGTTTATAAAGGTTTTAGAGCAACATATTTTCCCCTCCAGAGGACATCTATTTCAGGGAAGGCCTTGTGTATTTCAGCAGGACAATGCAAAACCACATACTGCAGCTATTTCAACAGCATGGCTTCGTCGCAGAAGAGTCCGGGTGCTGAATTGGCCTGCCTGCAGTCCAGATCTTTCACCTATAGAGAACATTTGACACATTATTAAACGAAAAATATGTCAAAGATGACCACGAACTCTTCAGCAGCTGGAAACCTATATCAGGCAAGAATGGGACCAAATTCCAAAACTCCAGAAACTCAACCTCGATGCCCAGACGTTTTCAAACTGTTTTGAAAAGAGGAGATGCGACACCATGGTAAGCATGCCCCCGTCCCAACTATTTTGAGACCTGTAGCAGGCATCAAATTTGAAATGAGCTCATTTTGTGCATAAAATTTTAAAATTTCTCAGTTTAAACATTTGTCATGTTATCCATGTTCTATTGTGAATAAAATATTGGCTCATGTGATTTGAAAGTCTTTTAGTTTTCATTTTATTCAAATTTAAAAACTGTCCCAACATTTCCGGAAATTGGGTTGTATCAGTTTCCATTCAAATATTAAGCAGCACAACTGTTTTCAACATTGAAAATAAGAAATGTTTCTTGAGCATCAAATCAGCAAATTAGAATCTAAAGGATCTTGTGACAAGAGTACTGAATTCAGCTTTGCAGGAATAAATTACATTTTAAAATATATTTTAAACTGTCATCCTATTTTTTTTTTCAAGGATGATACTAACTGGAAAACTAACATGATTTGATATATAGGTTAATTATGAAGCGTAAAGCCAGAGGAAGAGACCATTTTGAAGTCCCTATAGTTATAGCTGTAGTGCTGCCTGTCAGTGAGAGCGTCAGAGCTGGAGTCTGCAGAGACTGTCTCTTCTAATCATACCTCCTCTCTCTGAGCTCAGGCTTCAGGCTGATGTTATATTTGGGGCTGTCCAGTAAAAGCGTGATCATGCATCCAATGAACTGTGTGATTCCAGGATCAGATAGCGTAGAGCTTTGCGACTAAATGCACTAAATGGTAACAAATGCTTCGGTTTTGCAGTCACTTTTGTGAGTCTGCTCTCAAGAACAGCTGTGGGAGTAAATGAAATCCCATTTCTTTTTCATGCAGTCTGTTGCATAACCTATAATTCTGACATACTGTTTACAAACAAAAACCTGATTCACATACATAAATGTGTTTAGCTGAAACCCTTTAATTAAAGCTCCCGTGTTCACACAGATAATTTAAACAAGAGGTTTGACACCATTTAGACATTACACATTTTTGAGATGCAGACAGAAAAGACAGAAAAGGCAGAAAAAGGGGGGGGGTCATTGTTGGAGTTGTGAAAATCTGCAGAGCTAGCTCCACCCTTGTCAATGGGAGACCAGCATTTCCCTGAAACCTCAAAATGACGTCATAAGAAACCCCAGCAGTGCCGACTGACTCTTTACTCCAATTCCACAGGCTCCTTCTCTAAACGCAGACTGTCACTTTTCATTATTGTATGGACAGAATGTACGTAGACTGTTTTAATATTCTCTAAATTTTGGAACGAAGTACTGAAACATGCATGAGGTACAGAAAAAAAACATTTAGACCAATCCCTATACAACACAAATTCAAGGCTTATTTATATACTGCCATTCAAAAAAACTAAAAATCTTTTATCATTAAAAAACAAAAAACAAAACATCCAAGATAAATTTGAGAAGCAAAACTGACAAAATATATTAAGGCTTCTTTTCAGAGAATATATCTTGAATTAAGTTCATTTTCTGTTATTTTACTTTTTAAATTTTCTTTAGATTACCAAATTTTAACCATAAATCCTACCAAATTTAGTGAGCCAAAATGGGATGAGGAAATTTATTTCAGGATATTTAATTAAATCTTATTATCTGAAACTCAAAAATACCTTGTTTTAAGAATGTAAAAAAAAAATTACCAAAAAATACGGTCAAAAATACTGAAAAGTTGACTGAAATTTTGGAACCATGATTCAGTAATATCTTTCTAAAATCCCACTGAGATATTTTGACTCGATTGCTGGTTTTCTTGGCTGCAATGAACAGCAGGTCAGACAATGGGTTTTAATCTATCATTTTCTGGCAGTGTTCTTTGCTATTTCAGTCTCTCCTAAATCCCAAACAAAGTACGGGACCCTCTAAGCACATCATCATCTGGTGTAGGACCTCTGCCAGTTGTAAATGGCGTGAATGTTATGTGAGCAGACGGGCAATCTTTTGCATGTGCTGACGCTGCGATGGCGGAAAGTCTTGCCAGCCCCGCTCACACCCCTCCGCCGGGCCGCCAGCTTGGCACGCTCCTCTGCGGCGAAGAAATCGGTGGTAGCGCGAAAGAACTCCAGTAAAGCCTGGTGGCTCCAGACGATCGGGCCCTCGTCTGATGTGGAGAAGCCACAGTGGCCTCCGTGGGCAGTCAAAAGCAGGAAGAAATGTGGATTGCTCTCAAAAAGCTCTAATGGTAGCGTGGCCTGGTCATCCCCTCGGATGGGGTCGTCCTGGCTGCACACACACAGCACAGGAATGGCCACTTCATCTATGTCCCTCAGAGGGTCGTTCCGCTCCCAATACGCCTCCCAGCTACCTGCTCCCTCCGTTGTCGCCCCTTTTAAGCCAGAATGACAGAACAGAGCCTCCTCCATTGCCTTCAAAGAGCAGCTGGAGAATATGTTGTCTGTGTGGACAAGCTCCCCAAGCACAGTTTTGTACCTGCGGATGGGATTTAACACATTATCAAGTTTAATCATAATAGAGAAGAGCAGCAACGGAAGAGTTTTGTTATCATTGATTCGAGTTGCGACCAAGCAGGCAACCTGTTTAGATAGATCACAGAAATCAATAGCACTGGATACGCATCGCTAGTCGTTATGGCAATAGTATTGTATTTCAATTTGGATCACCCTAAGCTGATTTATTTTAGAAATACCTTATTGTGACCAATCCCTTTGAAAAAGACCACACAACTTTCATTTATATAAGCTAATTTGTATACTGTCATTCAATGGTATTTTTTTTATCATTAAACTGCCAAAAGATATAAAGACTAATATTTTGATAATTTTATAATTTTATAATTAGATTTAGAAGTTAATGCAAAACCTGCCTTGTGTGCAATTTACGTTTTTGTTTTTTGAGTGTTGATTATTGTATCTAAAAATAAATAGCATCTGAATTTAATAGTTTTGGCTCTGTTGTTAATTGTAACCTTTAATATTATAGTAATGTGCAAGAAAGGGCTCCCTGTAGTCTACAGCATTAGCTGAGATAGAATTTTTTTTATCCTTAAAGCTGCAGTCCGCCATTTTTCCTCTTTGTCGCCATCTCTTGTTTGAAACCTGCAATTGCAGTCATATGCGGAACAGAATCACAGATTCTACGTCTTGAAAGTATGACCAATATAAGAATTTTCACTGGAAAATATAATCTGAACAAGTAAGTAACATGTCTGCCACTTTTGTTCTGACCAACTGAGGAAAAAAGCATTAGGCCTACAATAAATCGCGCTGCCAATGATGATTAAATCTAACGATCGCTTAGCTCGTATCACGTCAAACCGTGCAAATTATTATTATTGTTATATTGTTCTCAAATTGTAAATGTTTACAACATCAGCATTGCGTGACTGTGTATTTAGTGTGTATTAGCGTTACCTGTAGATTTCAATGTCTGTAGCCACTCCGCAGTCTGAAGTCTTTTGCTTTTTGACTACGGGTGAATCTCCAATTGTCACTGACGATTGTCATTTGGATCTTTCTGGATTACAATCCGCCATCAAAATGATGAGTTTAATTATTTCAGCTGCTGTGAGAACAGGATATAAATGTGCCGCTACCAGCAGCATCCTCACCCAACCAACTTGCCTGAACTTCTTCCTTTCTGTTTACGGGCGTGACGTAAATGACGCACAGACGAACTGCTGCATGCTCGAATTTCCCGCAGAAATCCGCCATGTCGCTCTTATTATAAAACATTATTACAAGCTTACCGTTGTAAATCGAGCTAAGATAATGAGATAGTTTTGAACACTGGCTGGTTATGTACTTGCTCAAAAATTTATTTTGGATAATTTTTAACCCAAAAAAGTTGCGGACTGCAGCTTTAAGAAAATGTTAATTATAATGAAATTTATTTAAAGAGAGACACCCAATTTGTTCAGTAAACCACTGTTTAATAAAAAAAAGCAATTTTATGTTTAGTTTTCTCCCCCCTTCTGTACCGAACCATGACTTCAATACAGAGGTACGTACCGAACAGTCATGTTTGTGTACCGTTACACCCCTAATATTATACATTTATAAATTTTATACTTGAACGTAATACTTCGATTTTTTATATTTGGTATATTTGATATGTGGTGTGTATTTTTGCTGTACAAGTATTGAATTTCCTTCAGGATTAATAAAAGTATCAATCAAATCAAATCAAATGTTTCAGCATCCTCAAAGATAGGTACTGTCCATCTTCTGACAGTGGTCGTACAATTCTAAATATTCCTGAATGTAAACAGAGATATTTTGAGGAAACTGAGAGGAACAACATCCTCCCTATAACCCTACCTGCTGAGGCAGATTTTTTGGTAAAGCAGGAGTGCCCAGTGGAACAGCCAGGTCGGGCCACTCTCAAACCAGCTCTGGCAGCGGAAAACAGGAGACAGGCAGGCTGCAGCCGTCACATAGCTGGAGGAGCCGCACTCGCCCAAGTAGGACAGGAGGAGTCCTGAACCAGTGCTCTCGCTCACAGCGTATATCTGGCCTGCCGGCTGTCGGTACCGAATGTAGCGCACAGCTTCCCGCAGGTCGGTGGGGTCGCCGAACTGCTGCAGCTTGACAGTACAGAGCGGTGTCCCGTTCTGACTCCGGCGGTTGAAGATCACAGGAAGGTAGCCGTGACTCAGAGCTGCCTCACAGAGCTGAGAAGAAGAAAACAGAAATGGTCACATGCCAGAAACAGCACACAGGGGTCATACTTATGCACATAAACAGAGATGTTTTGCTCGAGTCTTGTCCACACCTGTAATAAGTAGTCTTAAGTTAAAGTCAAAATAAATATTCTAAACTTCTAAACTATACACATTTCACTTCATTTTATAGCAGAGCAGTGCACTGCTGTAAACTTTCTGTTTTATA